>VWZN01005429.1:693977-745126 GCA_013396955.1 Regulus satrapa | reverse complement strand
AAAAAAACCAGAAAACACTAAACCCAGCAATTTCACCTTTTTCTTTAATGCTGTGGTTTCTGTATGCCTGAAGAAGTGGCATCTGGTTCTCACTACTAGCAGTAGGTGTACGGGTGGTGCTGGGATTCCTGTGGGTCACAGGCATCAGGGCAGTTTGTGACATTTTTGGTTCCCTTTCATTTTACTCACCAATAGACACCTTGCGTGTTTTAGGGAATTTCATGTTTTAAGGACACAAAGACACTGCCTGCAGTTTATCACTCCATGACACGGGGCAAGGTTCCTTACAGCGACTTGTGGGAGGAGAGACCCCAACACTCTCCTTGTTTCAGGGAGTTGCCCCTCTTTGAGAGGCCACTTGATGGGCATCAAGGCTGAGCCCCCCCCAGCCTGCAGTCCCTGACAGGAAGAGCAAGGAGAGGTGAATACTTGCCCATGTCCTGCTCTGCCCCATACCTTGGCAAACTTTGGGTTTCCTTTTGGCTGTCCTAAAACACATTCCCTGCTAAGCTGACACAGAGAGAGAAAAGTGAATCTCTTTAGGTGTCACCCCGTAGGTCTCAGAAGAGGGAAAACAGCATCTGGGAATTTGAGAAAGTGATATAATATAGCATGGGGAAGTTACAGGACTGTCTTCTCATGAAGGAAGCTCTGGGCCGGCTGAGTTCCTCCAGAGGAAGTGATTTCAGTACGACTGGGATTTTGTTTGACTGTATTTGTTGTAAAATTTATTCTGCCTGGAGGTGAAAGGTGCCTTTGCTTTAAATTTAGATAAATACATAAAATGAAACATGACACAAAAATAGTTAGAAATTTGCACGTATTTCAGCTATGTGGGTTTGTTTCTTTCTTAATTAATTTAGCACAGGCTATGGATACCATTTGTAAATGCACCTGTAAAAGCCTAATTTGCTTTGAAAGGCACTAAGTCATGCCATTGTTTGGCACTTTCACCCAAGATAGCTGGATAAAATTTGGATTTCTCATAAAAAGCACCCCTGGAAGCTGTGGCAGGAACTGAGAGTAGTTGGAGATGACCAAATCTTTATTTTAAGTCTGGGAGTTGTGGCTGAGATTGGCAGGGGAAAGTTGGAGGGGAGCTTTCTCACTTGGAGCAGAAGTTCCCACGTTTTGTTTTTTTTTTCATATACAAGTCATGTATGGATCAACATTCATGGATGGGACAGTGGCCTGAAGCAGCATAACAAAACAAGTACAGGCTGCTTTCTTAAAGGGGAAGAATTCCCTTTTCAGGGTCCATAGTTAATGTCCCATGGGCCAGGCTTTGGGAACTCCTGCATCAGAAGGTCTGTGTCTTCAAACAGATGGCCAGGCAGCCCTTGGCTACTTAGAATATGTTTGGGGCTATATTATATAGCACTGAGTAAAGAGATCTGTCACAGAAAAACAGTAAAAGGCAGTTTTAACCCTTCCCCTGGGGAGTGGCGTGGATCCATGCTCTGCCTGTGCTGCCAGTCCCTCCTCTGCCGTCCCCTATCCCGAGCCCACGGGAAGTTTGGTTGGGGCCCAGCATTGTGGTGCTCGCTTCAGACAGGCAGAGGAGGAAGCCTCAGACCTCTGGCATGTGGAGAGTTGGCAGAGCAGATCTCAGAGGACGGCCTCAGTGCAGCCTGTCCCAGAGGACAGAGAGGAGAGGAGGGCAGAGCAGAGCAGGGAATAACTTCTGGAGTGGCCAGAGGTGCACAGCACACAACCCTGCATGTGTAGGAGACTGATGAGATGCCGTCATCCCAGTGGGGCTCGGGGTTGATCCCTCATAGAGGGAGGTGTCCTGCCCTTGGGGCATTGAGCCTGTACCAGGTGTTTGCTGAGCTCTTCTGCTTTCCTCACTTTTCTGGTAGTTTGGTGTCGGGCAGAAGCTGTTAAATGTCCAGGGCTGAGTTTCTGGAGAGATGTCTAGGCCAGTACTGGCAGGAAAAAGTCTGTGGGACTCAGTGGAGTTGCACCTGCTGGTGGACCAGGATAAGCTGCAGCAGGATAAGCAGCAGCAGCAAACATCTCAGAGCTGCACAATGGTAAAAGTTAAGGGTATTTAAAATACAGCTGGCCGCTTAAGTAAGAAAATCCACTTTGAAATCCCTTCTCCAAGGTAAAACTTGCTAATGACTGGAGAGAAAGACCTTCCTGACTTATATGCCTAGCATTTATATTTACTTCTAGTAAAAAAAAGGTTTTAACCAGGACCAGCTGCTTCCATAGCCAATCAAAAACAGTCCTAGATTGTCCAGATGGAGTCACTCAAGACAGAGACTTGAACGAGGGCTGCCACCGGCTCCAGGATTTCTGGGTTTGTCCTATTTTAAGAAGATCTCGCATCCTGCAAACACTGCTTATGGGAAATGATTGGGTGCAGAAATCCTAGTGGGGGCCCATGAGGCAGCCTCATGTGGAGATGTGGCGATGTGGCATGCTGACATTTTGGCATAACGTGGTGATGATTTTATGTTAGCCTCAGCCCTCCAAGAGGAAAGTAAATATGTGACATATTGTTCAGGGAAACAAAACAAACCAGACAATGAGGTCCTGTGCCCAGTGACTGATGTAGCCTCTGCAGGCCCATGCAAAACCTCTGTTCCTTTGTGATCTGGGGATGCTGGGAAAATGAGTGCATCAGGGTATCCAATACCCACCCCTGGACCATCCAGCCCTCCTTGCTTTTTGTCTTTGTGTGCGGTCATGCAGGGAGCAAACACAGAGCACCCGCTGAGTTTCTATTGTTTCTCCTGTCTAATGGCCCTACTTAGCCATGGAAGAGCGGGATGGATTTGAGCCTTGTGCACATTGTTCTTGTGGTTCAAAAGAATACTTAAACTAGAGCAGTAGCTAGTATGACAGGGGAATAGAAATGAACATTCACTTCAGTGGCTGTGGATGGCACAGGAGCGTAGATAATGGGACAAGGGAGAAGAAAATTAATAAATCTATCTGTCTGTTGACCTATCAGCATAAATATCTTGTCACTCATATGTGACAACAAATTTAGTTGGCCGGTAAGAGCCCAGCTTGCCTGAACTCCCAGTTCTATTCTTTAAATCAAAAGTTTCATCAGGTAATTTAGCAGACTGAAGAAAGCTGCTACTTGACCACATAGCAAGCCCCAAAAGGATGAGCAATAAACACTTCATTTGTGAGTGTTAAATGATGTACAACAGTGGTACACTGATGGCAAGGCCACCAAGTCCTTCCTCCCACGCTGTGCTCATGGATGGTCACAGAAGTCACCTTTTTCAGCCTACACAGGAGCCTTTCTTGAACTGAGCAACTGTGAGGACTTCTTATGGGGCTCTTAAGTGCCCTTATATAGGACTATGCTGCCACCCTTAGCCAGCAGCCAGGGATCAAGAAGTCTTGTGTCATCTGGTGCCCTTTGTCAGAGGCTGCTTAAGGGTGGCAGCCACTAAAGTCTCTCCAGATCATCTGAGGGAGGGCAGACAGCAGCATCCATTGCATCATGAGGGGAATTAAGCTGTCCTGAAGCTGTCCTAAAGGAGAAATTAAACAGTTGAGTAAGGCTGACACACTGTCCTCTTTAAAAGCCTGGGGTCCAAGGGCCCATCCTGCGTGGTTCTCCTTGCACACACACACACACACAAATGCTGTGTGGAAACTGCTTCTTAGAGCCTTTTAACCAACCTTTTAATAGGTACATAAGCTACGTTAATTATCTACTTTTCCTCTTGAGTCAACACTGAGAGGTGGGACCACCATATTGCTCATTCTGGGAGGGGACTCTGAGCTAGACAAGAGGAATCACCATCTGCAGGAACCCTTCCCTATCTGCTGACTCCAGAGCACCCTTCAGGGCTTGATCAGGTGAGACCCCTTGCTTTTATAAAGCTCAAGCGAGGTGAGGTTGATCCCTTCCTTAGTGCCTGAGTAGAGCAGGGATGATGTGGTTTACCCTCATGCACAACAGTTCAGGTGGAATCTGAGCATCAGCCACTGGCCAGTGCTTGGAATGTCTGCCTGAGATTAGGATCAGGAGTGTCTTATTTCTGTCAAGAGCACAATCCTTACAACAAAACTTGCAGAACTAGATATAAGGTGTAAATAAATACAGTCTCATAGATTGCTTGCATTTTGGCACTATTTCCGTTGGAACCTGCCTTATGCCACAGCAGGACACCTGAGTAAAAAGCATCACTACAAACCCAGAAAGGGTGCAAGCTGGGATATCTGGATTAAGCCAGGGATCTCCACCACAACCGTGGTGCTGAATGGATTAATTGGTAAAATCAGGTTGTGCACTGCGGATTAGATTTTGAGCATCCTTTCAACTTTGGGGGCAGGGGAGTTTTATGCAGGATTCTGTTTTAGGCCCATTCCTAATAAAATCTGGAGCGTTGCAGTAAAGGTAGAGCAAAGAATGTTTCAAAGAACATGCACCACAATTAATGAACCCTTTGTAGGTTACAGAGCATTTACATTTTGTTTGTTTATACACTGAGAATGCTCCAAAACAGATAGTGTGATGAATCAATAGCTTTTAAAATATGTCTGGGTTTTATTACTTCATTAGGGGATCTCATAGTTAACCCTTGAATAATCAGCTTAAAACCAGAAGGCAGATTTACTGGCATACGGTTTTACATGGACGCTTTGCTGGTCAAGTGCCAAGACATATAACAATTTAGATGTCCAGTGCATTTGTTATCTAATATCTAGCAAAGGCTCTGGCCTTCAGTCTTGAATCATACATGGTGGCAGCTCTGGTTGTTGGATAGCATTACCAAACCATTGTGCTGAGAAACTTCTTATTCTGTTCATGATGAATTGACCAGAAAAGATACTTTACATGCTTATTTTGGTGCCTGCTCGTTTCCCCATTTAAGAGTTTTGGCCACGTTTTCATGTTGTGTTTCATTTCATTCTTGCTTCAGACCCCTGTGGATGAGTGCTGCTTTTTGTCTCATTTTAGAAACAATTCACAGCTGATTATTTTCTGCTAACTCTTCA
This sequence comes from Regulus satrapa, assembly GCA_013396955.1. NCBI lineage: Eukaryota > Metazoa > Chordata > Aves > Passeriformes > Regulidae > Regulus > Regulus satrapa. Next base: position 740,149 of record VWZN01005429.1, on the reverse strand, counting down.
AGTTGATGAAAACAGTAAGTATTCATTTGCAAGCACTAATTGTCGGCCTCAAAGTATTCCTAGATTTTTAAAATTTGAGTTTCTGCGAGATCTTTATGAGTCTTTTTCCTCATAATTTCCCATTTCTTCCATCAGAAAGGGTAGAAGGTATTGCAACAGGAGGGTAGTCTGTGTCCTATTACCTTGAATTTTAACCACCATGATATCTGGTTTTTTTTCAGACCAAGTCTATATGACAGGGGACAACTTGCTTTACGTTAGCTCTCCAGCAGTGACTGCCACCAGTGGAGGTCTAGCAGGGAAGCAACGACAGAAGATGCTGAAGATAGAAGTCTGTCAGGAATACAGCTGGTGGTCCAAATTCTGCTTGCTCTCTCCTACCTTCTCACCTGGGGGAAGCCCCCTTCACTGGTACCCTAAGGGTAGATGGCGCAGGAACCGTACAATCCCACAAAATATCCTCTGTGATGAACCTGTTTCAAAGTATCTCTGCTTGCTACAGATGGCGAGAAAACAGTTAAAAATAGGAAATATATTCACCTACCAGTGTACTTCTGTGGTTCTCATGAGGCTCTTACTGAGGGTGCCATCACTATTCTGACCTGAGGCGAGGCAGCCCTGCCAGGAATCTCTTCCTAAGCCCAGAGGCAGGTATTCCCTGTGATATGCACCAACCTGAGCTCTGTTGCTAGCCAGCACTACAGCAGGATGGGAGTGGTGAAATGGAGAGAGAAAAGCTGTGTGAACAGGAAAGACACTTATCCTTGGTCTAGTTTTGCTTGGCGATTGCAGCCGAGGACAGAGATTGTGGGATATTTTGGATGGAGAATAAGCACTCAATAGGTGCTGAAGGTGATGTTGCTTGCTAAGATCTCAGCATAAAGAATGAAGGAAAGCTGAAAAAGAACATAAGAAAACAGTAACAGGAGAAAAAGTATGGAGGTCATTTCTTTGTGTGGGGTGGAGAAGGAGGTGGGACAGAGGGCAGGGGGCTGGATTTAAAGAAGTGCCCAGGAAGTCTTCTTTAGCCCACAAATCCATGATATTCCAGATATGGGTGTATCTGCTCTTCTGAAGACAACCATCTGGGAATATCAATCAGCAACTGAGTGCCTTTGCTGTGCATTGGTTTGCATCAGTTCTCAGAACAAGGTTCTTAGCTCTGATTCTTTCTCTTCTTATTTACCAGAATGGCAAATCGATGAACTCAAGCTCAATTCTAAAATTGCTGTTCACATTACTTTAATCCAAATTACTTTTATCTGCACAGTCATTCAGAGGCAGCCAGCAACTGTGATTAGAAAACTGACCAAAAATCAGAGTGACTGTAACCTGGATGAGGAAGTGCCAATAAAAGCTGCTGTACAAGTACAATGCTTAAAAAACAAGTACAACACTTTAAAAACCTTTCTTAGCAAAACATAGCAGTGTTCACAGTATTGTTGAGTTTTGTGGTGTATCGACACTAAAGTGCTTTTAGTTCACTCCTAAAATAACAGAGATTGGCAAGTTTTGTTGCTTGGAAATCTGCTGGAGAGTCAAAATCTTGTATTGCTGTGGACACCAAAGCACCTCTAACAACAGACTCAGTACTGCCATATTTATTGAAGTGCTTTGTGTAGAGCTTAGCTAGCCTGGAAATGTGCTGCCCATAATCCTATCAGACACTGTTAAACCAATGAAAGCAGCCACCAAATTCTGTGTCAGTGGGTCACAGTTCAGACCAGGTTCCTATGATGCCTCAAACTAATTTTTCTTGAATTCAGTGCTGCTGGGAGATTTTTGACATGCAACTTTATAGGCTGATACTCTCCTTTACAAAAGGACCCACTACAGAACAAGCAGATGAAGCAAAAACTATTCTGTGCCACTCACGTGTTGTAGTTTAACTCCAGCCTCTTGCTCACTCCCTCATGGTGGGATGGGGGAGAGAATCAGAAGGGCGAATGTGAGAAAACTGATGGGATGATATAAAGACATTTTTCCAGGCAAAGCAAAAACTGCAGGTGTAAGCAAAGCAAAATAAGGAATTAATTCACTACATCCCATGGGCAGGGGGGTATTCAGCCATTTACAGGAAAGCAGGGCTCAATCACACAAAACAATTACTTGGGACGATAAATGCCATAATTTCAGATATCCTCTTCCCTTCCTTTTCCCCTTGTCCCCCTCTGCTCTAAATACTGAACATGATGCCATAAAGTATGGAATATCCCTTTGATGAGTTGGGGTCAACTGTCCCAGCCACGTCTCCTCCAAAAAGCTTGTGCACCCCTAGGCCACTTGCTGGTGGGGTGGGCAAGAGGCAGGAAAGGTCTTGGCCCTGTGTAAGCACTTCTGTGCAGTACCAAAAACATCCCTGTGGTATCAATGCTGTCTTCAGCACAAATCCAAAACACAGTCCCCTACTAGTTACTGTGATGAAAAAAGTCTATCCCAGCCAAAACCACCACATCATCCAGTGTGCCTTCGTGGCAATGTGGAAGGCTAGCCAGTAGCATTGGAAAGTTTGTACTACACCCATCAGAAAAGTTGCTTGCATGCTTTGCTTGTGGATTGGTACCCATGGGCAGTGAGGCAGAAGCTATCCAATTCATTGTATGTAAGACAGGTAGAATGTAGGGGGGGCAGCATCTTTTGGTCACTGATGTGTTGGGTGGTGACTCAAAGAGAAGCTACAAGTCCCCGAGCCAGCAGGTTCTGCTGATGATTTTGCTGAGACTGCTGAGCTGCTGTTTTCCAGGGTTAACTTTGGTCATTGTAGTCTAAAATGTCCCAGGGTTGGATGGAATGTGGAGCTCTCAGTTGCTAACAGATGGAAGTTGATTTACATTGCTTTGACCTAAAGTTTAATAAGTCACTGAAGTAATTTCTGTCTATGAGTCCTTTGTAATTTCGAGTCCTTTAATGTGGAGTGCAAAGTTTGTGGCTATACTTGGTAAGTTGTGTGGGAATGGTCCGAAAGTACCTGACTCCAGAGTTGTTGATTCTATCCTGTCCTAATACAGTGCCACAGGAATGGGAAGACTTTAATCTTCTCTGTCTAGGTAAGATCTTACTCTCTTTGGGGTTCTGGACTGCCATTGCCTGCTGGAATATCTGCAGAGGGAGAGCATTTGGGCAATAGGGAGCAGAGCAGCACCAAGCAGGCTGTAAACCTAATTCAAACATACAAATCAGGATCGATGTTTTGCATTGGTCAGATGGGTTTTTTGAGAGACCCAGGTCTCCAGTGGCTGTAAGTGCTAAAAGCTAATAGGAAAGGAAGCTATTTTTGTGGAGATAACAGCCGATCATTTGTGCCAGCTCTTTATCACTAAAGCAGCTCACAAATCAGAGTAAACCAAAGTATGAAAATTCTGTGAGCAATGACTGTTTTGCCCTAGCTGTTTCCCTGGAAATTGGGTGTGTGGACATGTGGGAGTATGCATGCTAGTATGCTCTGGAGTTCAAGTGAGATTTCTTACTAGATCTATAGTTAATGTATGTTTTCTCTCTCCCCATACCAGGGAGTTACTTAAATAAATTGCTGGATGTTTATAAATATGATGATTTCTGTGGAGTTTGGTAGTGAGCTTGCTGGTATCACCTGATTTGATGGACTCTCATTCCAAAAGGATGCAGAGAACCCCACCAATTTGGCACCATGTCCATATGCAGGCTGAAAGGCTTTTCCAGGACATTACTGGATACTGCATGGTAATAAAAGTCCTTCCCTTGCTCTGTGCACAAGCAGGACCTGAATCCCAGGTGACATTTGATGGCCCCATGTTATGTGGCAGCCGATCACTTCTGCCCACTGAGTCTGTGAAGCTCTCAACAAACCAAACTGTCTCATGCTTGCTGTCATTTTCACACCTTCCTTTGGGAACACACAGGTAGAACCTCAGAAGATTTTAGGACAGGACTTGGGGATAAAACTCAATTGCCTGTACTTCAGACAAAAGATTGTCATCTTTGGAGCTCTGCACAGGGCTCTGGTCTTTCCATCCACAAGAAAGGATCAGGAAAGAACTACAAAATATTTGAGGAGATGGAGTGGCAGCTCCATCCACATCTGCCAGCAGTGGAGTGAGGGATCTGTGAGAACACACTCTGTGAAATCTGAAGACAAAGCTTGAACAATGCTGGCAATATATATGACTTTGGACTGATACAATGAGAAGAGACTGGTTAGCTCAGTGGTGTATTTTCCCTATAGAGAGAAAATGAATGCTTAACTGAAATTATATCTTTATTACTTCTGTCCATCCAGAAATCAAAACTATAGGAAACCACTAGAATAAGCAAGAGCTGCCCATTTCTTTGGAGCATTGCCACCCGCACACAGTCATGGGCTATTAATGTTTACAGCAAGTTCCCTTTCACCTACAAGCCCTATCACTCTGCCCATTAATGTGGTTTATTTGAATCTTGGTTTGGTCTTATTACTATTCTAGTAATAGCTGAAGCTGTAGAGAGCTGCTATCACCTTGAGACTATGGTCCTGATTTTATCACCTGGTGAACACAAAGCAGAGTTTAACTGCAGTGCAACTTAGAGGAACTGAAAGTGGGCTGCATGCACTCATTTACGGTAAATAAGAAGTTTGCTGAAAAAAGGTGGATTGTCTGTGAGTCAACACCTGTACCTGCTTTTGTGGTGTGTCATACCCTAGTATTTGCTAGACCACGCAGGAAAGGTTGTATCCTTGTTCCTGGCCTGATGAAGTGCTACCCCACCTGCCAGCAGGTATCTCACTCAGCTGTATACAGAGAAACAACCTCAGCAAATGGTGACTCTGTGCAGTGGATCAGAGGATGTGTGGTAACCTTTCTGCTTTTTAGCTCTCCCTTCAGGCAGAAAATNGTAATCACAGAATTGCAGCTGGCTCAGCCAGGGCCCTTCAGAACATGGTTTTGTTGACTCAAGATTATTAATATAGCAGATTTCCGTTGGAGATGCTCACAATTGCTGGGTTAATCTTCATAAAAGAGAGAAAAATTGGCAGCAGAAAGAATTTTTGAAAAAACAAATTGAAGTAAAGGAAAGAAGCGGGTGTGAAGTAAATTATTTGCCATGGAGTGTTTTCCTTTCTGAACTTGCAGAGAATGTAAGGGTATTTCCTGGGGACAAGAATGTCACATTTAGAGGTGTCCTTCCTTTGGTAATGGAGAGGCAAAAATCCCTTAACAGTTAAATATTTCCTGCTCAAACATGCCTATTACAGGCAGAAGAGGTTCTGTGATTAGTGTTTACTAGACCTTTGGGTCTTTGGTTTAGTTCCCACATACATTTAACTTGCTATGAAGGATAAAGTTGCAGTACAAATGATTAAGGGAGTTATTCCAAATCATGTTATTGTTTCATTTGTGCCTGAGCAATTCCTGCAAAGAAGGAAACATGTACTAATATAACGTATTTATTGCATAACTCAGAGAAGTCTGAGGCCATTGCCAGAGAAGATTTCTATTCATAAACCTGCCTGTTGGGTTTTTCCACCAGAGAGAAAATTTTTTCTGGATGGTAACACAATTCAGTGCCCACCCCCTTTTTTGTCTTTTTGAGAATTGCTGAGCATCTGTGAACCCTGAAGAACAGACTGTGCCACACTCTTCTTGAAACATCCTAGGGATTTTCATTCTACATCAGGAGCTTTGGGTCCAAAAACCAGTGAAAAACCTCTGGAGGCAAAGAGTTAGCAATATATGAAATGAAAACCCATCAGTGGATTTCTGTCATCTCCCAGGTCTAAGCAACTAGGTCAGGGCATAACCTTTTTGGTAGACTCTTTGAGTCTGATAGAATCCACACTATTTGCTGTCTCTTTATCCCTTATAACCTGATCTGGTTGAAGATGTCCTTGCTCATTGCAGAAGTGTTGGATTGTAGGACCTTTAAAGGTCTGTTACAACTCAAACTACTCCATTATTCTATATTGCAACCAGAAACAGTGTTTTTCTGTCTTTATATCAACATTCAGCTGAGGACTGGCTTCAGGATCTGAAAGAAAAGATGCTAGGCAGTTCAGATGTAGCTGATATGCTTATTTGAAGATGGCAGACATATCTAAAAAGTGAGTTTAGACCTTTCGGCTTTCACTGCTGCAGACAGCTGCTTTCAGATGGGCTTGGACAAGCCTACCCTCAAGCCTGACTTGCAAAAACAGGGGAAAAGACTTCCTTTTTTCTTTAACAAGTAGGTTCTGCCTATTCATCATGTCTTGCAGTGGGTCTGGCTTTGCTAATATCATGAGTCTTTTGCCTAAAGCAACCTGGAATGACACTGCTTGAGAAATGCTTCCTACACAAGGTCTCCAGTTCTTTTGACTCCCTTCTGAGTGAAGAGCATCTTGAGAGCAGTTTTTCTCTCAGACGTGTAAAGTGTAACCCCAGGTGTGATCCTGCCTTGCCCTGTGAATGTGACTATATGCGTATGTGAGTACGCAGGGAAGCAACATATTCAAAACTTCTGAGGCTGGTGTTGAACGTGTGGAGGTCCCATTGAAAGTCTCCCTTGCAATTTAATGTGTTCACCAGAGTGCTGTACAAACTGCAGGGTTTCTGTCCTGCTCCCAAAGACTGAGGTACTTTGGGAGTTGAGCCCATGGTTGTGCCCGCTGCAGAAACACCATCACCCGAGTAGTGACAGGTTTGAGGGATGTGGGTATTTGGAGGCAGGAACAATTCAGATTCTAGTTTAAAACACTGAGTGTGAAATGTACAAGAAAGTTTTTAATCACCCTTCAGCCCATTGTATTTCTCTCATTAATCCTTCAGTGCAACTAACCTTCACAGTAGGTGAACTTTTTCCTTTTTCCCCTTGTCGTACATCTAGGTCCCACTTTGTGCCCATTCTAATTATTAGTGAAATACAGCATCTTTATGATGCCCTGGTAGTCCAGAGATTCCAGTCCAGGGCAGGAAATTCCCATCATTAAGGCTTTGCTGAACTCTCTCTCTCCAGAAAATGACATTTACTAATTACATCATTTTGATGTATATGATACCCAATCCAAACATGTTATAAATTAGCAAAAGCTCATTTGTTTCATGAAAAGTATTGTTCTTCTTTTATTCAATGACCTTTTTGTTCCTCTACATCCTGGACCAATCAAGTGCCGGTGCAGTCGCTGACTTCTGAGCACAGACAATAGCTTATTCCGTCTATTCTGTTCAGATGACTGTAGGAATAGGCAGTCACTTTGTCATGTGGAGACTGGAGGTTGTATAAAACCCTTTTTCCCACCATTTACAGAGACTCTGAATCCTGAGAGGAAAACCCTGTCATAATAATAATAATAATAATAATCCAGAAGCTCGAGCCCATTGAAGTTTTCTCAGCTTTATGATTTGGGTGGGGCTGGAATGCAGCCCTCCCCAGCCAAGGCTCCCTCAGATTTTTAGAGCTATAGCGTGGATTGCCTTTCATTACATTTTTAGCAGCAGGTTGTGCATTTGTCAATTAGCTTCGTATGCTGTTTTCACGCAGAAACTTCATTCACTCATGAATGAAGTCCAGGGGCTGGCTGGTGCAAATCTGTTGCTTTTTTCTCCAAACATTCTCTGGGACAGGGAGCGCCTTTCTCCTGTGCACTTGTCAAGCAGCCCAGCACGACAGTCCTGGGCTGGAGTGGTTGTGGCTATGTGCAAACACACAACAATCCTCAGCCAGCTTCTCAAGGCTGCACAGCCTGTAGCCTGTCACCGAGGCATGGTGGCAGGCTCTGCTCCAGATAAAGCTTCCCATGGGGAATTTCTCCAGGAAGGCTCTCAACTAGAGAACGGAAGGAGCAAGGTGATGGAGGAACTGGCACCACAGCAAAGTCCTTAGGTTCCTTTTGTGAGTGGCCTCGCAAACACCACCCTGGGGATGGGACAAGGGGTGTTGAAGTGCTGGGAAGATGCAGGTGGATGATGACAGGGGTTTCTCCTGTGCCAGAAGGATCTGCCTGACAGTGTTTAGTACCATCCATGCACCAAGACAGCTGCAAGATTCATGTGGTCAGCCAGAAGGGAGCAGTGTCCGGAGGAACCTCTTGGGCAAGGTGCTCATGGGCACCCCACACCCACAGCCAGTGCAGCCCCAGCCTGCAGCAGCCTCTCACCTGGTGCCACAAGGCCCCAGGGAACAGGGAGAATGAGGGACAGAATGAGCAGGGAGCAGAGGCAGGAGAAGAAGCAGGACTGCTGTGAATCCCAGGAACACAGCAGCACTCCAGTGCCTCTGCTATCCACGGGGGAAGCACTGAGACACAAACTGAGAGGTGTCACACATGTTTCGTAGGGCTAGGAGAGGGCCGAGAGACCTCATTGACATCATTCATATATTTCTGAGCAGTCATTTAGTACTGCTCTTCTTCCATCCAGCCCTTTTGGAAGGCAGCGTGTACCATTCACAACAAGTGTTTATCTTCCAGCTTTGAAGACAGACGTCAGAATATTTCCCTCCTTATTCATGCTCCGTTTTTTCTCACAGCCCAATTATTCATGACATCACCACCTTTTCCTCCTCAGTCCCAGACACAGTGTTTCTCTGGCTACAATTTCCTGGACAAGAGTTTCCAGTTTGCATTGTTGGGGGGNGGGGGGGGGGGGGGGGTGGGGGGAAACAGGAGGGGAAAAAAGAAGGTTGTTTCGTGTGGAAATATTAAATGAGAAACACAGCCATGGAAAACTCAGATGCGCTCACTCACACACACACACACATGCACACATGCAGAGCAACAACAACAACAACCACCAAGGTTATTATAATTAATTTAAAATCTGTTTAGAAAAGGGTTCCTTTTATGCTGGACAGGCTCTTTAAGCAGCTCAAGAAGTATGAAAAACAGGAAATCAAACTGCCTCATTAGGAATTGACTCTGCTCAGTAATTAGAGGCTAGAAAACAAAACAAGGAAAAGCAGGTGGCGAGTGAGCCCCAAGCAAGCAGCTATTGTATCATTTCAATGTTCTGCAGGCTAACAACATTATTTTTTTCAGAAAAGTGTTACTTCCATGGAAAAATGACTATGAGAATCATCCAAAGTTTAATGGGAAAGTGCTGCTTGCTCAAAATCAATCCAGAGGCTGCTAACTCGGCTCAGCCTGGGGTTTAATTCATAATTAGGCGGTATTTTGCTGCGTTTAAAAAGACAACTCTGTTCTCCAGCATCGACTGCTCTCCCGCGAAAATCATGTTAAAAGTAATTACCAAGTGATCCCATATTTTGCTGATACAATCAGATGAGATAACCCTAGACATTAATATCAATTATATCTTCTCACAATAACCTTTGCTGAGAAAATGCTGCCAGTGATTTCCAGAAAATAGCTGTTTATGTTTTAGTCATGCCAGAGTAAGGCTTTGCTTTCTGCGCTACTTATTCCTTCATTTTTGAAGGAGTGTGCTTTTTGCAGAGAGCTCACTTCCCCTTACAATTATTTGCCAAAACCAATTTTGAACAGTGTGAAAATAGTCATGCTTGAGGAGTGCCTGCTCTGCACCTCAGGGATGGTCACAGGGCTTTTACTGATCCAAGAAGTTCCACATTGCAAAGGGCAAACAATTTTGGGGACTGGATAGCTCTTTATTGCTCCATAATATGAGTTTGTTCATAAATCAAATAATTTCCCAACAATTGAGTAGATAGATGCAAAAGATCTAAAAATCCAATACAAACACCATCAGACTTTTTTTGTGTGGGGAATAATGATGACGGAAATGGCTCTCTTCACATGGTTCTCCTGTGGGCAGAAAATAGAAGCTACTTTTGTTGTACACATTTTTTTTTCCAGTGGGAATTTTAGTCCAGTTCTCTAAAAACAACAAATACTAACCAATGATAAAGCATGAGTATTTACCTACTGTTTACTGCTGACATCCTGTCAGGATATGGTGCAGCTGAGTGAGTGCACTTTGGCTCAAGATGGGCCTGGTGACTTTGCAGGAAGAAGCCCTTGATCAGGAATGCTGAGCAAATGGAGGCAGCAGAACTGTGCAGTTTATCCCCTTGCTGGATGGGTATTTCATGGCTCTGTGGTGGTCTGTCCCTTTGGGCAGCCAGAGCCTGTGGCTTGTGGGGAGGGCAATGCTTCCCGCAGTGTCGGCAAGGGTCGGGCATGGTGCGAGGCAAGTCTGGCAAAGGGAAGCTGGAAGCCAGCTGCAATCAAAGCAGGTTCTCTGGTGTAAACAGGGTGTCAGTAAGATTAAAAATCAGCCTTCCTGTGGCTGAGCTGAGCCACAGAGCCAGGGAAGAGCTGCAGTCGGCACTTGGGCTAATTTATGCCAACTGTGGTACTGCAGGAGGGGCTATGGCTGCTGCAGAGGTTTGTGATCTCTGGCATATTTTTCCACCTGTAACAAGACTCAGATGGATGAAGAGGAAAGTGTCTGCTGGAGCAGCCTCCAGCCCATTGCCCACAGGGACAGTGGGAGTATCACAGCTTTGTGCTTCTGGAGAAGTGCCCAAGGATAGGATGTGTCACAGGTCTAGAAAACCCATAAAAATTAGCTGGTTTATTATGAATGATGACTCCTTAAATCACTTCTTTCTTCATGGAAAGGTTTCTAGCAGCTAGGAGGGGATGCAGCTGAACCTCTGCACTTACGAAAGAAGCTCCCTGTATCTTGCTGCTCTGCTTGCATGTCAGCAGTGAGCATGGGAACCTTTTTCACACATGAGCTCTCTCCTTTAGGCTGCTGCCTGCCCTGGACAGGCTGCACATGGAGGCATGCAGAGGCAAGCGATGCAGCAATGCACAGCCAGCCCAGAGCTGCCTCAGCTGCACATTGCTGCCTATGCTCTGCCTTGGGAGGGAGCTTTGTGCCAAACAGCTTTTGAAATCAAAACCCAGGATGAGTTTCTGTTCTGAAGACAGCTTTCTTGTAAAAGGTGGCGAGGCTGACTCGTCCTGTTTGCGTGAGTGGAAGCGCTGCATGCAGCACAAACACGCCGTGTATTGATTTATCCATTAAAGGGTTTCTTGCTCCTGGCCAGCAGACTGATGTGATGAATCAGCCCCTTGGTGGAACACTGGCAAGTGCCATGTCTGGTGGAGGAGGAGAGGTGTGGGACTGTCACCTTGCCAAAGGGCACAGGTGATCATTAGGGACATTCCCAGGTGCTTACAGGCTGCACACCCATATGGAAAATGTGCCCCTTTCACCCTGCTGCTGGTGGCTGTCGTAGAGGACAGCTCTGGGCTGCTGGACAAAGGGACCTTGTGCTGGCAAGGAAGATCAGATATGCTGAAAGCACCACAGATTGTTAACCTTGCCTTGGTGGAATAGCCCTAGGAAACGTGGATGCAGATTTTATGGAGCTTTTCTCTCCCATCATGCACCTCAGTGGGTTTCCTTCTGTCGCAGGCTTGTGTTGCTTTCCTGCTGTAGTACATGTGTTTTCTGCAAGGCTCAGGGTTTCCTTACAGGCAAGTTGAACCTTACTGCCAGATCTATTGACATTTACTATAAATGCTTAAGCCGGGCAAATAATCCATGAATATATGTTGACATTTCTAAACCAATTTGCTTTGGCTACTGCTACACCTGTCTAGGGATTACTCTTTGCAAACATTCAATGGACTGACTTCTGCTGTAGATTCACGGGAAAGGTCTTTCTGTGCATTTCAGAGGCCTCATTTGAAAGCAGCTCATAAACATGTGAGGGTTGGACCTGCTGCTCTGTGTATTTATTAGGGAGCAGATAGACATTCATGGCTTAATTACCTGATTGCAAGCAACGTTGCTACTTAAAGCCATGGTAACTGCAGCATGGGAGGCCTTTGAACCCCATATTGCTACACCTAAAATACACAGCCAAACATTAGAAACTGCATAAACCAGCATCAGAAATGTACTTGTGAAAACTATAAATATCTTTAAACAAAGAAAAAAAATCTGTGAATACATCAAATGTGAAAAGTTTGTTCGATCCAGAAGTTCTTAGCGGGCCCAGCTAATGATTTCCTGTGGTTTTACAGCACAGTAGCCGAGAGGGATGTGGGAAGGAATGCCACACTGTCTCCTGTATTGTTTAAATCAGGCTCTTGTAGGTGAAATTTGTGAACTCATGAGAATGAAAGTTTCCCAGCCCTGGCAGGGATCCAGACAGAGTTTGGGCAGACATTGTGCAAACTTCCCCGTGCATCTCCAGGGGCTGATTTACTGCAGGATGAATGGGGTCCCCGAGCATCCCTGCTAGCCCAGCCCAGCATTGCCCACGTCTCCCAGTCTCATGGTGGATGAGTGTCTGGGCTGCCCATCATCGTGGCTCTGCCTCCTTCCATCCCTCTCTCTCTCAAGAGGAGGAGGTATTGCTCCCTCTTCCAAAGCAGTTTCTATCCTGATTTGCATCAGGCTTGCTATTTCAGTCCTGGGAACCCCAAAGCTGCCGGATTAAGTTCTTTCGTTGTTTTTACACATGTCCCTTTGGGGCTGAGCTGAGCTGTTAAAAATAAGGCACTAGAAAGACAAATGGTTTCCGGGGGGGTTGGGGAGGTTGGGGAGGGGAAAGGGAGAAGGGAAGAGGCTTAGGACAGCTGCAAAATGCTGCAAGGTTAAATAAAACTTTAAACTGCTTGTGTCGCTCTTCCTCATGTTCCTGAAACCACTGACGACCTGAAGAAGCCGGAGGAATCATTCTGCTTTTGCATGTGGTTGTTTTGTTTTTGTTTTGTTTTGTTGGTTTTTTTGTTTGTTTTTTTTTAAACTTGTTACACAAAACATTGTTTTTTCAATTTCAGGAAGTCTCTTGATGCCCTTTGGTTGATTTTGTTTTGCTTGTTATCTGGACAACTAATATTTTTTCCTGTTAGGGGGAAAAAAAGATTTTCCCAAGCAGATTAAAGATGTTTTTTAAGCATATGAATGGTGACATGGTTCACTTTCATTGCTTTGTTTATTTTTAATAATGAAAAACACCTTAATTTATCGTAGCAAGACGTCCATCCTGGAGTAAACCTTGAATTGAGTTTTCGCTTGTTGTTTCTGGTCTGTTTGTGGCTTCTTATCTGAGGGAAGGCTGCAAGTGTTTTCTCATGCTTTTCTAAAGTCAAGGCACATGACAGAGTTTTCTTCACAGCACATCGATGTCCGCCAACAATGACAACCACATTTGCAAGAAGGGCTGACTTTATTTGATGGTTTTGAAGCTTATTCTAGATGAATTAGTTTAAAGAAGGTAAGCCCGTCCAGCCCCAATATCAGGGGGATTGTTTGATATGATCTCAGGTATTTTTTAAAAAGAATAAAGGATATGGTTTGTGAATGAGGTGCAGGTCTGCAAAAGGGCAGCCAAGGTAAAGCCAACCAAGCTCACTTTTAGGAATGAAGACCCCGGATACCTTAACCCCTTCTCGTTTGTGCCTGAGGTTCTTATTCTGTGCTTTGCAAAAGCAGCAACATTTTAGTGCCTTCAGGCTGGTGGTCTATTTTGCATCAATGCAGGTGTAAGCAAGGCAATCAGAAATCAGGATGTTATGCTTTAAAGGAGAAAGGCCAAAACTAAGAAAGGGATAGGAGAAGGTTAAAAAAAAATCTTAATTGTATATTATGGGTAAAACCCCTAGATGTGTGCACCAGCGGTGAGCGGGTGCCAGAGGAGCCCCATCAGGATGTCCCTCCCAACCACAAATCCACAACCTCCCCCAGCCTCATGCCAGGCTGGCTGCAAGGGCTGCGAGCAGCCAGGACTTGCAGGGGGTCTTCCAGCCTCAGGGAAGCTGAAGTGCAATGGGCACTGCTTGGCAAAAGGACACAGATCTCTGAGGCAGCAGGTGAGCATAGGTGGGCAGGCTCCAAGCACGACACACGTCCCTGTTTGTCCCCTTGCTCACTGGCCTGGAGGAAACCACTGGGGCTGTCCTGCCCACCAAAGGCTTGGAGGAAGTATAGCCAAGATATTTTTCTTGGCACAGGGATCTCCAGCATTGCAGGCCTGCACATGCTCCTGACCCCAGCGAGCTGTCTCCTCCAGGGACTGCAAATCGTTTCCTTCTGCTCCAAGGGGGAGGCCCTGCTGCCCCTGCATGCCAGTGATGGCATCGGGATCATGTGGGTCTTCTTCAGCTGAATAACAGCATTATCCTCCCCAAACTGCACTGGTCCTGTCCCTGTAGGCATCACTGGATTTTAACTACTTCAAATATTTTCAACTAAGGGTGCAAAAAATATCTTGAAATCATACTATGGATCAAAATTACAGAGAAATTGAGAAAATCTCATCTTCTGCAGTAGACATCCTCTCCCTCTCTAGTTTATATGAGTTATTTGCTAAAGCTGCAATAGGTATTTGCATTATCCTCACTTTTGCAGTAATCTGCATTTTATTAAGTCAGCTACATGCAAGAAGCAGGTTAATTCTTATTGACCATTTCAAGTGTCCTGTGAGTAGAGGGCAACTATGGGGAGCAGGCACAGGTGGATTTATTTGTAGAGCTTGCAAGAGAGATACAGCTCCTTCCAAAATGAGAGTTCACTTTACTCCATGAAATGCCTGAAAACAGAATTAATCTTTTGCCTTTTCTGACTATCTAGTGACAAAACCAGTCATGCATCTCAGGCAGGTGCTTTCAAGGAAGAAAAACAAAATCCATCAGCAGGTTTATGGCACAATTTCAACACTAACTGAATGGATCTGGGTCTGGTGGTGAGAACAGCTGCACCTAGAGACCTCTTGGACAAACAGCTGGACCAGACCCAACAGAGAGCTGTAATTGCCACATTATTACGTTAGCCACTGAAACATGCAAGTTGTTGCACATGATCTCTTTTCCAAATGATGGTGGTACAGCTACCACTATTTCTATAAGCTCTTACTGTGGCAATAAAAGCCCAAGTCAAACCTGGAACCCTTGTGCATTAATTTCTGCACAAATGTGGGTAAAAGCATCAATAGAAGGGAGTGAGGGAAAATCAAGATGGGCAAATATAAAAATCATGCTGTGCCTGTGTGTGCAGACACATGCTGTCCTTGCACAAGGAGGACGCACCACCTCTGTCTGGAGGAAATTCTGGGAACAGAGACCTGGAAACAGGATGATCCAGCCAGTGGCTGTGCCAGGCCTTGAAGGCACTGAAAAACTGCAATGGCCCTGACCAGCCTCACCTGGGGCTTCCCTACATCCACAGGCCCAGGGAGCTACTTAAGCTTAGTCCAGGGCTCCCAGCCTTTTAACCTCCTTGCCTTGACCTCTTTGTTAAATGCTTTCAGAAGCTCATTGCCCTGTTTTCTATTGCTGACTTAACCACCCTTTCATTTGTTTGACCTCATGGCAAGTGTGGGAAAAAGCTGAGAAGGGAGCAGTGGAGGGTGGATAGGGGAGATGGATAGGGAGGCTGTGAAGGACCTGTCCCAGGTGACAAACTCCTCAGTGAGGTCTTGCTGCTAATGCAAGAGGTTCAGATCACTTGAAGAGGTTCATAGGTTTGTTCTACAGCACTACTAATTTTCTGAAAAATTGAACACTTTTTAATAACAGGAGAACAAAGGCTGGAGGGGGTAAAGCCAGCACTCCAAGCACATAAAAATCAGAAAGGAAACCAAAATGTTTCTGATGAGGTTTAAATGAGGGCCTTGTAACAGTGCTGGGAAATGATGAAACATCCTAGGCATCCATCATTACCCTGATTTCGAGACAATAGGTCTGAGAGCCTGCTTGGTGCAGGGTTAGGTCAGCCTTTCCTGCCAACCTTGCAGGCACAGCGAGCCGTGAGCCTGAGGACACCCTTGCCAGGGGCACGAGGGGAAGCACAGGGGTGATGCAGGGAGTCGTGTGAACAACAGTTGAGTTGGTAATGCACAGCCAAGAGCCTGGAAGTGCAGAACCTCTTCCTGTCTCCTTTACTCGGTGGCTGTTGCTGCCTGGCTCAGATAGGTGGCTTTGCCCATTCTTGGCTCCATTTAATGTGAACCCCGAGACCCAGGGCAGAAGCTTGCTATGCCACTTCCACCACTCATGTAGCTGCACTTGGCCTGTCTCAAATCCTGTGTTTGTTAAGCTGAGGCGATTCCTCTTGCCCTTGTCACAGGGCTGATGAGCTGTTGATGGCTATAATCTCATTTGCTTGGGGCTGCAGTGTCACTCTGGGCGCTCTGGGCACTTGCTTGCTTTTGCCAGTCTTCACTCATCTCCTTGTTAAAAAGCTCCCTTCCAGATTTCCCCATTTCCCTCAACACAGACATACATGATATTTTACAGCATTGGCTGTGCATTGGCACCTTCCCAAAGGGCTGCAGAGGAGTGTTCAGCCCAGAGCAAGGCTTGGCTTTCTCTGCTGGATTTCACATGTAATTTGTGCTTGCCATACTCTGCTGCTCATGGTAAATGAGTGGCTGTGTAGGATGCTGTGATGCTTCTAGCCTGATCTGGCATTCCAAACGTGTACCCTTCAGCCAGCTGGCCTGCTCAGTGACCAGGTCAACCTCTTTCCCTTGCTCTCCCTCCCTGTGATTCCTATTCCCTGTGCACAGTGCTTTGAGTGCTCTGGATGGAAACCTGCTCAAGAAGTTGGGCTCTTGGTATTGCCCTTCTGCTCTGTAACCTCCAGCTCAGCTCCCCCCATGTCTGCATTCAGTCCTGACCACAGCACCACACCAGCTCAGGGAGCACAAGGGATTCATCTGAGACCGGGACTGCATTCGCCTTGTACTAAGCAGGCAGACCTAGAGGAACTTTAGCCAACATTTTCTCTTCCATGAAAACCACCCACAGGGCTTCAAAGAGCTCTGCATGTGAGCGTGTGTGTCCAGGGACACAGGACGCGTGTTCCCACTTCAGCCTTTCAAGAACATCAGTGTAAATGGGCTCCCCCAGGGAGTCCTGGCTGCCTTGCTGCTGGAAGAGACACAGCTGCAAAGCATCACTCAGAGAAGAAAGTGAACATGGGAGAAATGGATGTTGTTTCATATGCCTTTAAATAGCTGATAGTATTGAAGTTAGAGCTACTGCTTATGGACTAATCTTTTACTTGATTCTGGGGCAAGATCACATGGTGAGGTCCTTGCTCACATCTGTAAAGAACTTTAAAGGATGCAGAACTATGAGTTGTGATTCTGCAAGACAAAGTAGAAAGAAAATCTTTGTCTTGAAAGGGGGAAACGCCTCTAAACACTTAGGCTTACTGCAAAAATAACCAAGAGAGCTAGAAAAAAACTTATCCAAATATATTCCACTATGTATAAATAAGCTCTCTTTTCTCCAATGTTCTTCACTACAAAAGGAAATGTCACGTTGAGTCAACTTGTGACACAGATGAAATTACATGTATTTGTTTATTTTACTTCTTCTCCTGTTTACAATGTGTTGCACTTGGTGGACATATTTTTGTGCATGCTGTAGCACTCTAGCATCAATATTATCAAAATGCATTTTCATGTTTGCCACCCAGACACTGACTGAAAAACTGTGTTTCTGGGTATCAGTCACGTAAATGAGTGAAGCCTGTGTGTGTTTGTGTGTGTGCATGTGCACTTGCTAACTCAGGACTCATAGCTCTGCAAACTAAACCTAATTATGCATACAAAATAGTGATGAAAGACTTTCTGCTTTTTATCAGCTACATGATTTTAAGAAGGAGGAGGAGATAGGTTTGTTTGTTTGTTTCTCAGGCCATTTCCAGGAAAGTGTTTCAGTGGACCCTACAGTTCATTTTAACCTTTTGTTTTAAGGTCTATTCTGTATAAAGCACTATAAGATACCAGTCCAAGGAATATTTGGGATACTCCTTTCCGCTGTCTAGTGCTAGTGGCTCTGCAATGACTTGCAAACAGTGAACATGAATGCTTTGGTTGATGGTGGATTTGTTGGAAGGGGTGGCTGTTCCTGCTGTGTGATCGCTGTGTGGCATTGTTTCAGACTCCTCTTGGGGTGACGTGTGCCTCACAGGTGGGGGTGCCCTCCAAGAGCTTGGGAATCATCCGTAGCTGTAATGCATTACTTTACTTGATAAGAAGCTATTTTCTACTAGCCACCTGGATGCTTCCAATAAAAACTGCACACCAAGGGTCTATTCATGTTGGCCTACACAATGGATTTCCTTTCCATGAGCATTCTTGGAAATAAAGCTCTGCTCCTTGAATGTTTGTGAATAACAAGGTTTATGGATCCCAACTAAACAAAGCAGCGGTTTTAGTAGAAAGAACATATTGTTTTGCTGTGTTTTCCCAGCTCCAGGTTATTTCAGCAGCCCACCAGTGGCTCCAGCTTGTGTTTGAGTGTGAGCACACTCAAGGGTTGGCTTGGAAAAGGGTTGGCTCAGGAGAATGTTGCAGGATGGAGACCAGAGACCTGGATTGTTTTATTGCAGGAATTGGATTAACTCATATGAGCTCATTCTCTGGTCTTCATTGCATTGTGTTTGGCAGTTCCTGCAGCACAATTGCATCTGGGTTAAGTGGCATTGTTCTGGAGTCAGTGAGGGAACAATCCTGTATTGACTAGGTGTGAGGGAAGGACAAGGTGATCTCATAAGTTTTCACCATTTTTGGTACCCGTGTTTCACTTGTATGTCGATTCTTATAACCTTTTCTCTCTGCTTGATGTGATAATTCTCCACATGAAATGGAGGGGCTTGCTTCATGAAACGGTGGAGTTTGGCTCAACCAGGCTAGTGCATTTGGCAGAACAACTTGCTCTTTGTTTACACTGTCCAGGAGAGATTCATACCCAGTCAGGCACTGGACTGTGGGCCTGCCTTAAGTAAGTGACTTGCCAGCCATGCATGTTTGTACCTGTCAGCACTGGCTATCCTGCTTTCCTCCACCTCCATGGAGTGCTGCTCTCCTGAGGGGAGGTAGTGGAAAAACCACAGGGCACCAGTGCAGAGAAGACTCTGAGTGTCCTGGCTGTCATCAGGAACTTGAAGTACTGCATAATTCAGGCTCACTGAAGTCTTCTGACCAGACCTCATGCTGTATGAGCTGCCCTAGGAGCATATGTGGAGCTCTATCACTATGGACTTGGGCTTCCCTGGCAAAAAAAAAAAGGACTGTTCCAGAACAACAAAAGTGTTTGGACAGCTAATGTCAAAAAATAAATTTCTGACACTGTGAAACTCTGGGTCCTGCTTTCTTGGTTACTGACATCAAGCACTCTGCTTTTAAAGCCTTCACTGGTTAACGATGAAATACAGCTTTCACTGAACACATCGACTGTGTGTCACAGATCTGAGTACAGATCAGGCAAGCAGTCTTGGTTAAAGGACAGAAAAAAGAAATCTGCCTTGAACAATAAGAGTAGTAAAGTTTAGTTTTGACTTTAAGCCCTAAGAAACTGAAAGATCTGGGTTTTTGGTTTTTTTTTTTAGTTTAGTTTAGTTTAGTTTTGTTTTGTTTTAATCTTCTCCCTGGAATACTAACCTTAATGGCAAGAGTATTTTAGAAGCAAGCATATAAGCTTGGACGAAAGACTTTCCTACAACACTCTTCCAAAAGCTGTGTTGGGTTTCCCCCAAAGATTTGGAGGAGCTTCTCCACATGATTTGCTTCTGGTTTTGTGTCTTTTTGGTGACGCTTTTTGCATTGAACGGGAGCATCTGTAGCTCTTGGAGGGCAGATGTTACAGAGGGGCTGACAGGCAGCAATGCTCCCAGGAGAAATGGGATGCTGTTGGTGGAACAAAGGGTGTGGAGTCACTGTGTAAGTGCCTGAGCTCTTTGTGTATACCCAAAGACTGATCAAGCTGCAGATGGGAGAAGTACCCCCATCAGTCAGTGGTACGAGAAGCTCTGATCATCTGCTGGTTATGGCAATAAGAGACTGATCTGCACCCACCACCTTGGTGGGATCTGCAGCACTAGGACTTCTGCAACTTTGAAGCACATAAACTTACTCCTGAACCTTCAGAAACCCTGAAATAAAGAGTGGCTGACTTAGTTGGAGGCAGCTGTTGAAGGTGGATAGGCCTTCCAGTCCTAAAACTCTTTCATGGGAAGAACTTTGTCACCAGCACTTCCTTTCTCTGTCTTGATTTCTGTCTGTCAACATCAGTTTCTGTGCAAGTCCCAAATTTCAGTTCAGAGACAGCTAGAGTGGCTTAAACCCTGTCATTTACTTCTCCATTCTTCCCCAAATCTCTTTTAAAAGCCCTGGAGATGAGGATGGCTTCCCAGCCATGGGTGGACTCATGGCCATATTAAGGCAAGGTAGAGCTGTACTGCCATTGTGAGATCATGAAAAAAAAAATGTTATTCCCTATGGGAATAAGGTACATGAGATAAGGTTCCCTTATCTCTGGCAGACATCAGAAAGTGGATGGAAGATGCTGGATGGGAGGTGGGATTCTTGGACACTATGGAGATTGAAGAAGCAGATGAATCCTGGAAACTTGGACTCCTTTCCCAGCTGCTCAGGTAGAATCAAGGCGTGCTGTGGATGTGAGGGGAAGGGTGTACAGCTACTCAATAGTCCAGGCTTGGGCACACTGGTGCCCTTCCTGTGATGGGATAATGTGGCTGGAGGAAGGAACGGGGTTTAGAGGTTGCAGCCCCCAGCCACCCTCCTACAGACTGTCCCTCATGCACAAGCACACAGCCCTTGTTAGCAGAGTGATGCTGCAGCTGCCATGAGAGATCCAGGCAAATCCCATAATAGGGGTGTGGAAGGAAAAAGCAACCTGGGAATGAAAAGAGCCCTCCCCCATGTGCAGGTTATTTTCAAAGGATGGCATTGCTGTTTTCCCAGGCAACAGCAGGCCAGGAGGCAACTTGGGTGGGCAGGTGATCAGGGCAAAGCAGAGAGCTACCATCTCCAGCCAAAATGGGAATGCTGTTTACAATAAACAAAAAAACTGTAAGAGGAGGGACTGCGAGAGGGAGCTGGGGAGATCTCCATGGAGACACTTAACCTGCTCCAATGGGTGCCTTCGGAGACTGGCACTGACCAAGTCCCTAGGAACAAAGGCACCTGGCATGGGCACAGCAGGATCCCTGCCACACGTGCCATCTGCAGCGAGGTGGAGATTTCCAGACCATTCAGCACATAAGAAAAATGGCATTGAAATGACATTAAGGTTGGGACCCAAGCCATAGAAAGGCAAGAAATTCTAAAAGTGACAGCCAGCTGTTTACTTTCTGTGAGGGGCTCAAAGCCCCGGGAGGAGGGGGAGTGGCAGAGGAGTGGGAGGGCAGGGAGAGGATGCTTGCTTGCTTGCCTTTGCTGATAGTGTGACGACTCACTTTGTCTCTCAGGGTGGCAACAATATCCTCTATTATTATTTTGGAGCAATTATTATTAAATCCTCTGTATTTGTTTCTGTTCTCTTGTAATTTATGAGCAATACTTGACAGTGTGAGAGAGATTAATAACTGAGGAAGAGACTTTCCTGGGGGACAAAGCACTAAATGGTAATTTTGTGATTCACCCGCAGGAAAGCACGACACCTGTTCATGTGCCTGGGGATATGGCTGATTTCACTGCTTCCTCCCTGCCTGTTCCAGCCCCTTAGGAAGACCTGGACTAATATCTGCAGCTGAGCTCTAACTACTTTATGACACTGAAGTCAAAATTCCTCCCTCTCCCTTTCTAGCCCTGGGGAAAGTGAGGCTGTGTGCCCTGGGGTGCATTTCAGCTGTGAACAGTCTGGGTATACTCTCTGTCACTATGGTGCCTGACCACTCTGTAGCCACGGTGCTCTGTGAGGAACAAAGGGGTCTGAAACTGTGGCTGCTCACTTTGGGGTCTCAGAGGGTGTCTGCATAGTGACAAGACCAGACTTGTGACCCCAGGTGTACTTACTCGCAGCCAGCACGCTGCAGGTACAACCCTCAACCTAGGATTCAGACACTCCCCTCGCTTCTCCTGAGGAAATTGGGGAATGCCACCAGCTACTCCTCTTGCAAGTGTTCTTCTAAATGATTCATGGCATTAGAAGCAGACAAGATATGGAGCAGCTGTGCTGGGTAAGCCATGGTACTTCTGTGGCAGGCATGCACCTGAGCTGTGCTGCACGAGCATTTGCAATCATCCTGCTTGAAGGAGGAAGGCTGAGGAGGCAAGGATGCAGTTCCCATTTGCACCGGTGTGGGAGGGGGAAGGGAAATGACGGTGAGGAACCAGCCCTTTTACCTTCTTTTCAGGAGAGTCCACAGTGAGGAATGGGATGAAGTGACGGTGTGGTCTGTGCTTCTGTGCCAAGAGCTGTGTCACACGGAGATGGAAACCACCGAATCTACCTAGCATAAACAAAGGAAATGGGGAAGTGATTTACTGAAAAATTAATAAAAAAGTGATCCATCTCAAAGGGAAAATGCACAGACCACACTTGGCGGTTTGGGAAGCATCAACAATGTAGGAGGGGGAATAGTCCAGAGAGAAAGGTTTCATCTGCAGCCTTAAGTTGAGCTTTTCCAGTGCTGCCATGCTCTGGAGTCTCTTGGGAACAGTACAGCAAGCCCAGGAGGATAGTTCGGAAAGAACATGGCACTGGTTCACACACTGAATGTGTCAGTGGGCTCTGTCTCTGCACGTGGAGGAAAAAAAGGACAAACCAAACTATCCATCACACAGCACCAAAGTTCATGAAGCACTTTTTGGGGGAGTTTTCCCGTGAGTCTCAGGTCTGACAGCAATGCCAACAGATCGATGGTCTGAAGAGAAGAAGCAGTGAGAGATGCCCTCAGGACTAGAATGGTTTTTGGAGGGCATCACTCCGGACAGTCATGTTATGTAGCCCAGATGTCCTCCGGCTTTCAAATGTTAACTTTGAGATCTCCAACATATCTTCATTCTTACCCCTATGACAGTCCTCTAGACTCTTCCCCTTTGGGCTATTAGGAAGAAAAGCTCCACAGGGGGGAGAGAGGGATGAAAGAATGGCCACATTTGAATGGATGGACTATTTAGATCCGAAGGAAAAGCAGTAGGCCACTACTAGGCGTGGTGGATGTACTGCTGTGACTCAGGACAAGCAATCATCAATTACCTGAATCACTAACTTGCATTTCCACATGAAGAGTCACTTTTCTGAGCTCTGGCATTGCATATAACCTCTAAAAGCTACAAAATTATGTAAACCAAATAATTATTAGACCAAAGATTTTTAACATAATTTTCAACACTATGTTTCTTTAATGAAGCAATGCCAGCTACTAACACAGCTCCTAACTTCTGAAAGTGCTGGATAAATGCCTGCTCTTACTGGTTTTCCACACAGCTGGAAAAAATTCCTTGAGTGGAAAAGTCCCTGGGCAGACAGCATGCATCAAAAAAGATCCTCTGTGGATGCTGTATGCTCATGCACATCTTCGGAGCTTTTCCCAGAAGCAGGATCCACCTGAGTAAGGGGCATTTATGAGGGATCTGGCTCTCCAGTGGCTGTCCAGAGGTTCTCATTGAGTGGGGAGGCAGAGCTGGTGTTTGCTGCTTACAAATGTCCAGGGATTTTGTGCACAGCCAGTCTTCCAAGGAAGGCACACCTTCTCTTGAAGGACTTTGGTGCTTTAGAGGCAACCTGCCAGAAGGCCTCCCAGCAGCTGTGTGGGATTATCCATGCTGGGGCTTTGCTCTCCAGCAGGCTTGGTCCTGTTTGTTGTCCCACATCCATTGTGTGGGCAGGTGGCACCACAGGCAGTGCTTGTTGTCTGCCTCACAGTGGGGTAAGCAGGTCTGGGGGTCACCGTGCCCACTCCAAGCTGTGGGACAGCTGGGCACTGGGACAGATGTGCACTGAAGGGCTGGGAGACAGTGGGATCTGCCATGCCTCTGCCTTGGGTAACAAAGGAGATGTAATGAATCATGAGTCTGGATGTCAGTCATGTCCTGCCTTGGGAGGTGTTGGCTGTGGGATTCCCATGTTCAAGCAGTAAAGAACTGCTCCCATCAGGTAGAATGATTCACACAGACCCCCTTTCTCCCTCTAATTTCACCCTCTTCTTTATTTGCAGAGACCCCACAGCACTAGAAATAATTTTGTTGAAGCATTTGGGAAACTCTCTGATCCAGAGGCTGGAAGCAAAATGTGCTTTACTAGTTCAAAATAAAACCATTGCTACTGAGGCACAGGGGAATAGATGGGAGAGGCTATCTTTAGTAGTCTTAATGTATTGTAGTCTTGCAGTGGTTTTATTCATTTAAATATAATTTGACATTAAATATAATGTCTTCACATAGTATGGAAAAAATGGACACTAGGATTCTTTGTCAGAACAGAGAACCTTAGATTAATTTACCAAAAATTATTGCTTGCACATAATCATTCATTTCCAGACCATAATATTTTCTATAAATATATGTAGGGCCCTGTGACAAATTGTAAAGGCTCCAGACTAGCTCTTGTAAGGAAGCTGAGGCAGTCTGTTGAGCAAATCAACTATTTCATCAGCCTGTATTTATATTACAAGAAACTACACTGCAGTATGACAAATTCACCATCTCTAAACATCTGTATTGTACTATTGGTTTAGACTGTGATGGCAGGATTCATCCCTTTTTTATTTAGAAAATAGGTGTTCAATCTGAGTCAGTTGTGAGGAGGCATCTTCAAATAGCAGCTTAACTTGTCCTCCCCCACTAACACCATGTATCTTGGGGTGGAATGAATTATCCTTTGGAAAAAAAACCTCTCTTTCTCCCTCCATTTACTTTGGATACTGCAAAGATGGCTGGCCTAGACCAAACAACAAAGTGTTACATGGGCTTGGGATGCATCAACATCTCCTCTGACTACGCGTGCAAGGAATATGAACATGTGAATACAAAATAAGTCTGTTAATATCTGCAGAGAAGGATGTTTTAAAGGCACCCAGCTGGGCTCAGACTGTCAAGACTGAAGGCCCATAGCTAGCAACCTAGAGGCTTTATTTAGATATGAAATCAGTTACTAGTTGAGAGGGTTGTCTGAATATGTGTTCTGGACCAAGGAGTCTGGATTTAGCCTCATTGTAGAGTCATTTCCTGGAAGTTTTTCTTTTGTTGTGTCTCTTATAACTCTGAATATCTCCTTAATTTTCTATATTTAATTTCTTTCCCTCCTTTTGGGGAGTGCATTGTACAAATCCCTGGCTGTGACAATGTCCTTTTTTTTTCAGGAAATGCTCTGAACATCACACCAGAGCAGTTGCTGTTTAGTGGTGAGGTCATTTCAAGAGAAAGGTTTTGCAACACGTGCAAGGTTTGTTTTGCCTGGAGACCGACAACGAGGTCTGGGAACTCCAGTCAGACAGGGCACACAGAGAAATGCTGATGAAAGCTGTGCTGTACTGAAGTCTACTCAGTAGAAAGAGTGAGCAGAATTCTTCGAGAAGAGTATGGATTCCATGCATTTCCCTGGCACTTGTGATAAAGAAAAAAAAGACTTCCTGGAAATCACAGAGCACATGCAGCTTGTGGTCTGTGGGTCATCGTGGGTTGTCACGGTTGTGTCTGCTAGGATACAATTGTCTCAGTAAGATACAGTGATAAAGTTAAGCTTTCTTAAGATACCTGAATTTGATTCTTGCCTTCTGTCATTGGAGCCATTTAAAAAACAAAAGTCATTTGGCAATATCCTTGTTCTTTAAAACCAGTAAAGGCAAGGGTGTGTACACTGAGTCCATGAATATGGCTGCCAGGGACCATGTCTTCTGCTTTCAGAAAGGTCATCTTAAGCCACTCTAATAGAGGCAATATGAGGCATGAAAGCCTGGCCATAACATGAAGGCTCCTGAGTACGTGTGACCATTCCTGAAGGGTTCCTGTCCTCCACAGGATATTTGTGGGAAAGCAGCACCTGCCTGTTATCTCTGCTCCCCTCTGTGTATTCTCACAGCCCATGCTGGCTGCTCAGCTCTAGCTCTGTCAGGAGCAGGCAGGCTTTCAGAGCTGTTCAAACAAGACATTAAATTATACAGGCCATTCAAAATGGAGAATTTGCCAAGGTGGTGACTCTTACCCAACCTGCAGTTTCCATGAAAGGAAAGTTCTGGTTTTCTTAAGCTGGTGCTTGTCCTGCAAAGGCACCATGCAAGAGTTATCAACCTGCCAGGCTGAGTGGAGAACCTGAATCAAAGTAGGGTTTTTCCAGCCATGAACAAGACATTGAACAACAATGGACAGATCAAACTTTGGGTTGGATGGAGGTATGTGAACACACATATATCAAGCCTAGATTGAATGGTGCAAACTAAACTGAATGAGCCTTGTTAATAAGGCATTACTAACTGAGGCATGCAGAACTTTTTCTTCCTTGCTTTAGCAGTCTAAAACATCATCTGTATCAGAGAACTGAGATGAAATGTCACCTCTCTATGAGAAACTGTGCCTTCCTCTACACTTCCAGCAACAGCAAAGCAAAAAATGCTTCACACTTGTTGCCAAATCCTACTGTAGTCTCATTTTTTTTTTTTTCTGTGGATGTGACGGCCTTCTATGCACTTCCACAGCACAAGCTCACTCTGATACTAAAGGAACCAGTGCTGCTTGCAGGCTCTCCACCAGCAGTTTTGCAATCTCATTTCTTATGAGGAAGGCTTGATGTGATGATGCTATAAAAATGCAGCAGTCTGACGCTGGGAGCTCAGGGTGTTTTGCATGCAGGTTTTCATAGAATGGTGTACAGTGCTCCAGAAAAGCCAAGCACAGGCACTGCCTTGGTGCATCACCATTTGTAAGGGTCGGTCCAAAGCTGCTCTCGTTTTTGCCTCCTGACCGTCGCATGACCCTGCAGACCCCCACTCGTATGGACTGTGAGGAATGGCTTTCTGGAGCTGGCTGAGATGGGCAGATGTGTGGGTGCATTGTTATTGCTGGACTGTGTCGGTACCTGGTGCAATGTACAGGTGTGCTGGGCTGTGTCGGTACTGGCTGCTCCTGGCNGTGTTAGTAGCGGATCGTGACACCGTTGAGAACTCTTGATGTGGATGTGGGTAAGTGGTCAATACCACATACAAGAAAAGGGGTTTTTTCCAGTTCATTTTTCTCACTTAGTGAATCCAGTTAAGACTTGAAACACTTCCATTAACAGCCATCTCAGAAAGTTTATGCCTCCCCACACAGGCCAAGGAAGTTTATAGCTTCCTCTGAAAAAAGTTCATGAGAACAGACAAAAATTCTGCATTTGTCACAGACAGTTCACAAACAAAAATTTGATTTTTATGCATCTGTGGGGTGAAGTGAGATTCCCGCTCAGCCTGAGCAGTACCACAGTCAACCCCTGAAGTGTTCCTTTAAACAGCTCTCTGAAATTCCCAGAGTCACTGTCTGAAACCAGCACTTCAGTGTGTGACCTTTGCGGGTTACGGTAGTGTTAGGCACTGGGCCACTCTCATGCAAGTTCCGTGAAACCCCAGCCCATTGCTAAACTTCTGTATTGATATATTTTCTGGTTCCAGTAGTGCATAAAAGAAACAAACTCCAGAAAACCCCGCTCTGGGCTTTCCCTTGCTCTCTTGTGAATCTTAAATCCATTGTGTTGTTTGTCGGTATTGCCCATTCTCTCCCACAGGTTCTCTTGGGTGTCCAGGAAGAGCTGCTCACCTTCCAATTCTGATGTACTCAAAGCCCAGAATGGAGTAGCTGAAGAAAAACTTCAGCTTGCTTCCTTTTGTCTGTTTTCCAGTGACATATTTCTCTTTCTCAGTGACATATTTCTTCTTTCTTTCTCATTATCTGCACATGGCACAAAGTGATCACATTATATTTTGTCCCAATTCACCTGGGACAGCACCTGTGGTGCTTCTTTATCAGTTTTACATTGAAGAAAGATAGCTCTTATCTTTCTTCCCACTCTGTGCCTTTGCAGGTGCATTGCATATTTCTTCCTGCAAAAACACCCCTGATGCCAACGAGCTCTCTCAGAGGAAGACTCCTCTTTGCAAGGGATCCTTTGGGAATGTAATATCTGTATAAGCATCCTCTCCTTCAGCAAATAACCAATAGCCACATCTTTGTGTCCTGATGACCCTAAGTACCCAAGTTAGCCCTTGGAAACTTGAGTAGCCAGCATAAAGAGTTACTAGCTGGGTATCTAAACAGCTCAAAGTGTGAAAGAGAACAAATCCTGCAGTTCTGCTGCATGCCCACTCATATGGGCATTCCTTTAATTCAGCCACTAATGTCTTTCATGCATTAGTGCCATATATTTTGCCTTATCTCATTCTCCCTTTGCATCTCCAGGTCCTTCTCCTTAAGTCTCAGCTCTCTTGTGATGCATTTTCTTCTGTGGTGTCCCTAGCAGAAGGGATTCAAAGAAGGTCCTCCATAGCAGATGTGAAATTAGGCGTGAGGAATTAGGACCTGATCCCTGTGTCCTTACCTTCTTGGCACTAATGATTTCTGAGCCAAAATAGGTGGATAAAGAAGCTCAAAAAGCTCATCCTGAAGCCCAGGAAGGGTTCATGCAGCTGCATTTGGCTGGCAAAGGAACACAGAAGCAAGAAGACCCAAAACAGAAACATATTTTGCAAGGGGACAGATGGGAATGGAAGTGCTGGGAGAAGCTATGCTGGGGCTGAGGCCAGTATGCCTTTGTTGCCACCTCATGCTCCCTGCAATGTCAGATCTTGCCACAGCTTTCAATACTGCTTGTGTTTAATGACTTGAGTTCTCCACAAATGAGAAAATGGGGAATAAGAAAGCAAACAAGTACTTTCTTCACCCTTTGCATCTCTTTCCTCACCTTTCTGTTGAGCCTCACCCTTTCCTGCAGGAATATCTCAGCACTGTTAGTGACAGTGTTTGCCCCACTTGGGCTGCAGTGGTGTGTGGGGCTGGCTTCCTCTGGGCACTGGCTCACTGCAGCTCAGTGACACATGGGACAAAACATCCCTGGGAAACCACACGGGGTGGCACAGGGGAGTGCTGAAATAATACAAAAGAAAGATGTTGTTTGCACGTGGTGGAGCCTCTGTGAGCACCAAGGGTGGCTTGTCCTTTCCTCTCTGCCAAGCTCCCCGTGGAACACAGCAGAGCTGAAGAGCTGTTCACTTTGGCTATTTTGGGAGTAAATAGAAAAATAGTGACTAGCAAAAACAACCAAAACAAAACAAAAACAACAACAAAAAAACCCTATTTAAGGTTTGCAGAAGTTTCTATGTTTTCTAACTCTTTTCTTCAGAAAAAAACCCAAAAAACCTATGAAAATCTTCTCAGTTTCTAAGTCTGTAAAAAAATTGCCTTTGACTAGAGTCCAAGCAGCAACCCACTAAGAGAACAGTTCAATGTTAGTGAGTGAGTGCAGAGGGCCAGGATTACTGCTGAATGCATGATTTGTGGTTATTATCCAAGCCTACTTATATTGTCTCACAGTTTACCAGATGTCTTTGTTTCTCAATTTTCCACATACAAAACTGGATAACAAAGATTAAAAATCCTGGATCCCTCTTTTCAGCTCTTTTCTTTCCAGTGGAAAGCTTCCTTTTTGTGCTCACGTTTCATCCCGGGAGAGCACTCAGATCCCTCCCTGTCCAAGGCAGTGGCCGAGCACCATCTCACTGCTGGCCTGGAGGCTCGCAGATCCTCCTGCCCTGCTTTGGGCTTGTCCCCCCAGGTGTCAGCCATATGCTGGAGTGGGCTGTTCACTGCATGGGTATGACAGCAGGGAGAGCTTTCTCCATACGAACCTAAGCTGTGGTAGGAAAGGAGCTGGAGTTTCTCCACGACTTTTCTCAGCCTTCTGCTAGGCCATAATTGCTCCCGAAAGACATTGATGCTTTGGAGACACAGTCGTGGGCAACTACTTAAGCATTTCTTTGTAAGTGTTTTCTCTCAAAACATCTGATATTTGCTGCTTAAGTTGTCTGTTTGTGGTGCTCAGCTGTTTTCATCATGTGGTGTTGTTTCTGTTTCCTAACTGGAGAAACGGGCCAGCTTTTGAGCAGAACTTCCCAGGTTTTCAAAACAAGAAACTGGTTTATATGAAGCTTTGCATCCACGGTTTTAGAGCTGGAAAGTGCTTGCTAGCAGAACTCTATTGTAGTACTCTTTCCAAACTTTGCAGGGGCTCAAGGCCTAATCAAACAAAAAAAAAATCACTTTTATTTTTTGCATCCTTTTCCAGTTAGAAAAGGGGAGGTTTTTTGCAATCTGTGGATTTTGCAGTGTGATTCCCCTAGAGCAGACAGAGAGTGTCTCACCACCCCAGTTTTCCTGACTGCTGATTCTTCACCCCTGACTTTGTCATTCCCTTTTCCTCCCAAAAATGCCTGTGATACAAGTCTCCCCCTTTTCCTCTCATGACACCAGCCAGCCTTCCCACACTGAAAGGTCAGGCGCTCTAAAAGCAGGTGCTCGGACAGAGCGCAGCAGCGCAGGGCCATGAGGGACAGGAAGCCTTTTACTCTAATTAGTCTTTGCAGAAGTTTGGCATTTCTCCGTGGAGCTGTTTCCCCACTGATGAGGAGCACGTATCCAGCTCTTCCTTCTCACCTCGCACGTCCGAGCCTCCCGCCGTCTCCTGCTGGGCTGCAGGGCTTCAGTCGTGGATCACGTTGCTTGGAGGAAGCAGGCAGGGGATATGCGAGGAGATAAACACTATTTTCTGATGCTGGGAGGGATTTCTTTCAACTCAGCCACGTTCACGACCTGAACCTGGATAATTTCTTGCTACTCGCTCCCGCTCAACTCCTCCCTACTGGCCCGGATTCGCCAGGCTTTTGTCTGGTTCATCAGTACAACTACTTTCAGGGCTTCCTGGGGGCTCTTTGGCCATTGGGTTATGAAGACCCATGAGTTCATTGTTTAAATTAAGTTCTTCTATATGGAAACACCACTGGTTTCCCATATGGTCTTGGCAAAGCCACCATCCGCTCCCCACCTAAATTAAATTTCACTAATTAAATTAGTTACCATTTTATCAGCTGCCGCTTTGCAGTAGTTTGTGAACCCCCAGGGGTTCAGGCCACGCTCAGTCAAGAGCTTCCCCACCTCACTCTCTCATTTATCATCGTGACAATGCACAGCGCTGGGAGAAGCAGGGGGGTGGAGAGTACTGTGCCCTTCCCAAGCATCCCAGCCAGCTCTGAGCATCCTAATGATTGACCTCTGTAAGTGAAGCAGCCCTGCGCTGACCCCAGACTGCTGAAAGGAAGCATTCTCGCCTTTGTAAAAATCCCCCTGCGATGGCGGCGCGGGCCAGGCTGAATGCAGGAGTGTCAGAAGGGAAGCCCCGCGCACAGGCAGTGGTGCTCTGGGACACTGCAGCTTCCATATGCCCGGGGACTAATAGTGACAGGCCTGGGCTCAGGGGACAATGCCATCATGCTGTCCCATGGGTGAGAAAGGGAGAGGGGACACGTGGAAAGGGACAGCCTGGAGTGGGTCTGCCAGCGTCTGGCAGTGGAGCGTGGAGTGTGAAGCGTGTCACCTGCTCCAGCCCCGCCTTCCCTCAGCAGGCACCAGGGGCTCGGCTATTGTGCTATCCCAGCAGGATGCTGGGGACGCAGTGACAGAGTGGGGCGGTGGGTGCCCAGCCCTGCCACAGGTGCTTCTGGCTGCTGGACTACACCCACTGTTCAGGGCTGTGGCTGTCTGCAGGTGCTGGTGGCCATTTGGAAAAATATTGGCTCTGATATTACAGCCTGGGGCGGCTAGGGAAGTGTAAGAGACATCATCACCCCATGCTGTTGATCCCCTGTCACTGCACTATCATCTCTCCGTGGGGGAGGAGGGGGATGCATGGAAGCATCAGAAAGGCTGGGGATGTAACCCCCTGGACTTAAGCCTCCAGGAAATGCTTTCTAGGAACGTGTCAGCACTGCATAACCTTAGAGGTATGGGAATGCTTTTGTGATGGAAACCAGGGATGGTAAGCCCAGCAGAGATACGCAGGCTTAGCAAGAGGGGCTTAGCAATCCCACCAGTTTCTATTTCAATCCCTTGCTGAAGGTAGACCCTTTCACTTCAGTCAGATGCTGCCAGACCTGAATTTGCTTTGCAGTTAGGGCAGAGACCCATCAGTAGTGACGACCAAGTTAAGTACTTGCAGGATGCACCTGAATAAGACCCACCAATGTCTACAGCCAAACTCTACCACTTCCAAGATAATGTGTCAAAGAGTGACTTTGTTTTCCTCTGTGATGCAGAAGAAACTTAGATGTCCCTGGAGAGAGGGAAATCAAACCTGAGAATTAAGCTGCTACTGCAGTTTGGAGCAGGGAGAGCACACTTCTGTCAACAGCCACCCACATATTTTGCCTTTCCGAGGCATGTACTTGAAAACACAACAAACAAACAAAAATCTCGTAAAAAAGGATCGAAGCTGAACGTGCATTTCACTGACATCTGGCTAACACCCAGCATATCACACGTCCTTGATAAAATGCCGACTTGTTTCGGAAACTCCACAATTGTGTTTGAATATCTGAACAAAAAACATTCCCAGGAGTAGTCGCTAGCCTTTCATGATCAGAAATGGGTTGATGTTTAAATTTATAAATAGTCACTGATTTATAGTCCCTGACCAATTTTAAATTTTCCTCATAAATCATCAAAAAATAGAGAGAGAGGTCACAGCAACAAATGAGTCAGAAAGTGTTAATAACAGATTTCTTGGATAGTAAGTGGGATTTATTCAAGCTGATTACTGGTTTCACCTTTTTGATTAATATTGCAGGTTTTCACCTGATTTTATGTTATCTGTATCCATTTGCTTCCATTTTTACCTCTGCAAATATACCTTAACAAAGATCAGTATCGATTTTCAAATCAGACCGTGGCTGCATTAGTGAGGTTATGAAATACTGAACACAAGCTGTGAAAATGTGTGCAAAGTCTGACACCCATCAAAGTACTACAAAAGCAGGAGGTCTGCAACCTCAGCGTGTTTCAGAGGTTTGGATTGACATCAATGGTGGTGATGGCAATATGGAAGTGTCAAAGCTGATGACTGATTTAAAGCAGCAGCTGCAGCACCAGCATGAAGAAGAGGGTATTGGGCCAGCAGTGGGAGCAGGAAGATAGGCTGGAAGAAACAGGCACCTGGGAAGGGACACCTGGCCGTGGGGCAGGGTTGGATGGGACAAGAAGCACTAAGAGGAGAAGGGGTGGGATGTGTACTCTGGGTGGCACTAGGGTGTTTAACCAGTCTGCCTCATCTGACACTGTTGTGAGGCATGGATGGAGATGGCCTGGGTGTCCACCACTGATGCAACAAGTCTAAATGTGGCTAAACTTGGATGCAATCTCTGGACACAGCAGATGCATTGCTGCAGGCCTGTACTGCACCTCCACTCTTTTCTTGTCCCTGCAGAGCTCTTGTTGAGCAATCCCCAAAATGTTTACTTTGCTTTTGGAAGACAATGGAAATTTACTCCAGAGCTTTACCTCATCACAGCTGGGACATTTGTGGGGAGCAGCACCGTTTTTGTTCTTCCTCTGTTTGGCTCCTCCTGTACCAGAGGCATTTTGCAGCAGTACTATTTCCCCTCCAATTCCATTTAGACCCACTGCCTCCAGTACTTCTGTGATCACTTCATTCACATATTCTTCTGAATTTGCATCAGCCAAAACATTAGTCATTGGAATCTCCTCTCCTCCATACTAAACAAAAACTCTCCTTTCCACAGAAGAGCCCTGAGGAGCCAGGGGCTCTGCATGGGATCACATTCCCTCTCCATGTGGTTCTGGCTGCAGGGCACCTCCAGGAGAGAGGACAGATTTGCCAGCACCCATCCGCTAGCTCCATCTAGTGAAAAGACAACCACGGCACCCATCAGCCTGGGGACGAGGGGCCAGCTCCCCAGACTTCCCCGGGCCTCTGGCAGGATCACCCTGGCTTCTTCAAATCCCCAGGTGGGTTGCACTGGGGAATGTGAAGGTGGCTCAAAACCTATGGGCAGAGAGCGATTGTGGCTGTGGCCACAGCAGGAGGTGGGTGTGGGAATGTGGTGTGTTGGCTCCATGGGTTCCATGGTTTCCTCGCTGACTGAGGAGTAAGCCGGAGCATCTCCTACTGGTCTGAGGGCCAGAATGCTCCTTCTCTCAGGACAGTGAATCTACAGTGTGGATGCAGAGTGAATCTGGTCTTTACACACACCTGCTTTCAGCTGTCAATATTTTCATGTCTCTTGGCACCACATTTCTGTGTCTGCCAGCATCATCCACTGCCTGTCAGACAGATGTCAGCACTAAGAACTTCATTCTTTCCCTAGAATGGCTGTTGAGGACAGAGAGATGAATGCAATGAACCTAAGTTTGCATCTTCAAGGGAAAACTTGTGCTTTAGTGTGAGTCTCTTTATGTCTGCACAGGTTGAACAGTGTCCTGGTTCTTTTTACAGCAGGCACAACACAGGCCACAACTGTACAGAGCTGCATCAGCCCCTGGTGGAAAGAGGTGCTTTTGTGCTGTCCAGTCTTTCCTTTTCCATTACTGGCACTCATGGTTCACCTTTTGGCAAGCCATTCCTGCCCAATTACCTGTTTCTCCAAACCTCTTAGGACGATGGCTTAGCTTTGTCTGTTTCCTTGGCTGCCGAACCCTTTGGCTTCAGCCAGGTTGTTTTTCCAGACTCTAGAAAGATGAAGTGCAGATGAAGTGCATGAGTTTTAAGGTGATCTAATAGATCATACTAATTTTAAATTCCTCAATAGCATTATATTTCTGAGGTTAATATTTGAGACTGGGACTCTTAGCATGTTCTTGACTGCTGCTGTTGGACAAGGTTAGTGGAAATAGGGATTCGCCTGGTATTTCCTTGGTTCACTCTGTAACTCTGCTTTAGTCAGTGGATTCCTTCAGTGACCAAGATTAAAATTATTTTTATGTCCTCATTTCTGCCACCTCACTGCCTATTGAATTCATAATTTTCATGGGAACGACACCCTGAAACATGGTAATCTGGGAAAGAAATTGGAATAATTATAGATAAATTTCTGGGTATGATGACTTAATATAGCAATTTGGCAAAAAAAATAAAAAGGCCTGTAGTGTTCTCATGCTGTGCAAAAGGGGAAATCAGGGTGCGTCAGGAGGTCACTGAGAGGATGCACTTCTCTGGTGGAAACCACAATGGTTTATTGGGTCTGGCTCTGCTAGCCATTCTTGGAGACATTGAAGGAGGCTGAGAAATGACAGATGTGCCAGATAAGATCTAGAAGAGCAAAAAACCTGCAATAGCAAAACCCCTTCCTTCAGTTTAATAACTATTACCCTCCTTGAAGAAGGTTAAAAGTGATTTTGGTTTTGCCTATAAAAATCTAGATCAAAAGGAACTATCTGATATAATTGAATTCTTTTCTATTTAGTCAATGAGACTAATGCTCTCAGCTGGCTGGAGGTTTAGGAATCTAAATCTGGAATAAAGGTTACATTTTTAAGAATAAACATAACAATCCACTTCATTTGAGCAATCTGGGGAACTGCAGTGTTGTTCATAGATTACATTCCTCTCTGCAATAGAAAAAGGATCATTAATCATTCTTAGTTTTCTTTTTTTCTTTTTAAGAGCAACATTGTAGTAATTCTTATCTCCCAGTCAAAAGCAAATTATTCATATAAGTTTTGAAAATAATTTTGTGCTTGGTGTTCCACTGTGTAACTCACAAAGTTTCTTGTGTTTCTCTATATTTTGTTTCATTCCTTTTTGAAAAAAATATTGGCTTGAATCTTTCAGCAGTCTGCAGGTTAAACAGTGAAGGATATTTTTCACCTTCAGGCCATATTTTGGTTTAGCAAAGATGAAGCCTTGTGCAAAGCTGACCACTGGCAGTCCCTCTCTCCCATTCCCTCTGCTCGGAACACATACGAGGCACCACATCATGAGGTAAAAGAAAAGAATAACAAAAAGTCAGTTTTGTCTAACCAAAGTAGGACTTCTACTAGAAGTAAAAAGACTGCTGGCTTATGTCCTGTTTCTGGTTCTTCAACCTTGAAACTTCACTTTTCACTATCACCCTGCAGTGTCTCTCCTGCCTGGCAGCCCGATAGAGATTTAAGGAAATGTGGCACATACCCTCAGAGTAAGAAAAGCATTGCAAGAATGGGAAGATTCCAGGAATAGCAAATGTGGTATTACTCAATAAAAATTAAATAACAAACACCCCCTCAAGCCGTAAAAGAAAAAAATAATGTTCATTGAACTTTTTTGGTACAAAGTTATTAAGAAAAGTGTGTATGATTTGAAGACGTTTGATGTTCTTCTCCAATGTGAATGCTTGATTTATTTACCGGAATGTCTAAGGCTCATACTGGAATAAGGAGAAGCAAGAGAGGGGTTTTCCTCTGTGCATACTATAAAGGAGAGAAGTCAAGTGTCTTTGCATTGTGCAACACATGATTTCTGTAACTTAATCAAAATGTGTGTGCAGGGTAAGGGGCGGGGGGAGAGTTAGATTGCATTGATAGCACATTTCTTAGAGAAATTCCAGTTCCTGAAGCTCTTAACAAAAGAATTCACCATGAGGAGGGGGAAGGGTTGGCAATGAAGGCTTCTTTTTTTTTTTTTTTTCCCTCAAGAACTCCCATTTGGAACATATTATGCTCTTGCAACATGGGATGGATAAACACTGTATTAATGATTAGATGGAGACCAAGAGCTGAATTTGTTTGCATTTGATAAAGCAGTTGTTCTATTGACCATATGTCTTTACTCTTGGGAAGAAATACCTGTTAGGAGAAAGCACGTCTCTTTGTGAGAATTAACTGGGCTCTGTGTAAAGCATGAACAGTCATTTGAACTGTGCCTAAAGCCACTGACATTTTACCTCTGTGAAAGTTTCACTTTCAGAAAATACCTGTCAAGTTATTGGGCTGAGAGACGATCATTTCAACCTGCTAGGCTTCCTGTGACATGCATGACAAGCATCACAGGACTGTCATGAACTGGAATCCAATGCATCACAAGTGAAAGAAGAAACAAACCATACACGTTTATGAACAGGTAAATACAGAAGTGAAGCATGACACCTGGGCTGAAGTGAAAGTGCACAGAAGCATCCAGATTTGCCTTGCATAGAAAGTCCAGTGTGTTCATTAGGATCCTTTTCCTAAACCTACCTTTTAATTTTTAAACTGCAGTTCTCAAGTTTCCAGGTGCAAAATGTTTGGAAGAACCACACCAAAATCTGAGCAGAGCTTCCAGCTTGTTGCCTGGACAGACTCCCATTTGTCCTGGTTGGCTAAGATGGGAAGGGATCTCTGAAGAAAAATTGTTTTCCATGTAACCCAGATGGGCCCTGGAAAGGGCATAAACAAAAGTGTTTTCCAAGATTTTGCACCTGCTGCTCTCCTACTGGAATTTTTCCTCTACAACTTAAATGTAATGATTTACCTTGTAGATAGAAAATAGTAAATTGGCAACTTTTGACATGGAATTTCTCTTGGACTGGTCTGTCCAGGAGAATGACCAGCACTTGGATCACATTATTAGATTTTTTTCTTTTTAATTACACCCTCAGTTGAGTTTGTCATTTTTCTTCCTTTCCAAAATGAACCATATATTCTTTGCTCGTTTTCCCATTTTACTGAAGTTGTGTTGTTTCTTTGGAAAATTTGAATTTTATCTGCATGCTAAAATTCACCCAAGTATGGCAAATAGTGACAAATGAATTCTCAGTAAAGAACCCAAAGTTCCTGAATATTAAAAAAATACTGCTTTTTCATAAAATGTAATACTTTATGAATAACATCCCTAGATAATGATCTGCCAGTGCAGAGAAAGGTTTCATCTGTTGCCTCTCAGAGGGATTTTCTTCCTCCCTGAATCAAAAAAGGAAAAAGGTTTCAACCCGCCTGAAGGACTGAACAGGGCTTAGTTTTGAGTAATATCAGTTTTCCACCCTCCAGTATAAGGGCAAGTCTCGTTCCTCTGCTATTTGGGAAAGGGAATGACTCAACGTCAGACCACAGGATAAATTCCGTGAGTGTGGGTGAGGCTGTTGGGTTGAGAACCAATAAGACAGTGCAAAAAGAAATAAGAAGGAACATCTACAGACACTCTTAGTGCTCAGTAATCTCAGACGTGTGGCTGGAAGAGGAGTCTGTTCACATGGCGTGGTTGGGAAGGATGCAAAATGGAGAACAGAGACACTGCCAGTTGGAAAAAGGGGAGTAGCTGAGGGAGCTTCCAGGGTCACTATGACCAAGAGCTGCCTCAGCAACATGACATTCCCAAGACATGATGCTTGCTAAGGGAGGGACTGCTTCAAGTGAGAGCAGAAATCGGGCATATCGCAAACAGGCACATGGGAAGGACAGTGGTCAGTAATTTATGCAGATTAGACATGATTCCAGGGGAAACACGGGAGATGGAGGCAGATCACTTGCAGAGGCACCTCAGTGAATATGTGAAAACAGTGGAAAACAGGAGTGTGGGAGAAATTTGGGTGCCTGATACGGACAGTGTGGATTTGCTGGGGCATCAAAACAGTATCCAGGTAGGAACAGTGTATAGAGAACTGGATTCACACCTGAGAAGGGTGTAGTGATGAAAACCATATTTTAGAAATTATATCTGGCTGCTCTGGAGGTCTGTGGCTTTAGACCACTGGGCCCAGCAGAGCATAGAGGCTTCTCCTCTGTGCTGCATCTGGCAGTGGGGTTATTTTAGCTGGATGTGAGTTGCTGTTGTGCCACTATCTAGGGTGCACAGAATCCAAAGCAAAAGGAAGAACTTTCTATAGAAGTTGCTCCTCTCTAAGGGATGGTTTGCCTACTGCTTTCTACAGGAGGTTGCAATTGTTCCACTGCAGTGACTGCTAAAAAAAAAAAGGAAATAACCCCAAAGGTTGGGAGCTGCTGCATGATACTTGCAAGCATGTCACATGCAATGGCAAGGGCTAAGTGATGTTGTCTGGTGTTTTTACACTTTGTGTTGAAACGAGGAAGAGGTAGGGTGGTTTTACACTCTTTTGAAGGGGAGCTCATAGTTAGGTCAGTGTGCCATACGGAAAAGATCTTGTGAAGAGCTTGCAAAGTTGCCAGGTAGGACATTTTGGAAACATTTTCTGTGGGTTGATTCCAGCTGAAGTTTGAAAGCGCAGGAGAGTAACGTTATGTGGGGGTCTATGCACAGTCAGTAGTTATCTCTGGACCTAATACTGTGCTGCTAAATTCAGCTTGAAAAAGCAGTTGGAGCTTTTTAAGCAATGCAGGGGCAGGCAAGTCAATGTAATCAGCACCCAGAAGCCTTTCTGTTTCCCTTTTCTGGATATTTATTTGTAATTCATTTATATCAGCATTTTATGACTGTAGACCAACTCATTACAGAGACATCTCAGAAATCCTCATTATTGACCACTGGTGAGAGATCACATATATGTGAGAGCTAGGGTGTAGAAGAAAAAGGCTGAAAAAATTTTGAACATATCTGAGATGCAATGAATGGTGAGTGCAAATCTGTGGAATCTCAGCTAGAAGATCCCCACAGTCCATTGCCAGGGAACCTTCTACATCCAAAGCAGGTCCCTTTTGATACTTCTCTAGGTTTTAGGCAAGTGCCAGCCTCCTCCTCAGCTATGGGTGTCTGCACACATCCTGGCTCCTGACTGTGCAGGGCTGCTTATGGGAGGTAGAAGCAGGTGCAACTACTGGGTTAAAAAAGAAGAGAACTTCCCTGGGGCTTGCAGGGTCTTATTGGAAAGTCATGAACCAGGCACCTGGTGAGAAAACAACTGTTTGAACCCAAAAAGGATGACACTCTCCTCCTCACCAACAGTTTCCCAGGTTGTTTTCTGCATGTAATTTGCTTTTTTGGAGGCATTTAAAGACTACCAGATACAGATGACGGCTGCTGAGCGTGGTGGTTCACAGCCTGGGAAAGCACTCTCCTAAAAACCCCAGGAGGGAACTTTCTGAGCAGAGTGCTGCCAGCTCTGGGCCCACAAGAGCAGGGTCTCCGTGGGGTGCTGCTCTTTCAGGCAGCCGCGCTGCACCGCGGGCTGAGGGCAGGCAGCAGGCGCCTGGCACAGCCACTCCTCTTTCAGAGGCACACCACGAGGAGAGCACACAGTAGATAAAGGCTGTCCCTGGCAATGCTGGTGTATATCAGAGGAGTCTATTAAATGTTTTTCCCTACTGTTCCTTTAATGTGGAGCCTGGTAGCCTCAGGATCCATGATCCAGTGAAGCATGGCCACATTCCATAAAATGTAGACTTTCAAACTTTATTGGACCTCAGCAGATGATCCATCTACCCTTCATATTTTTTAATAAAAACTCTCATGGGTTTTAATGCAATTGTTTGATGTTATTAGCAACAGAGCTCCTATTTCCAAGTGCCAAGGGAAAATTTCAGCTGGTCTGATAGTGGTTTTCCCCTACTAAACAAGTGGACAAGCCAGTGGTCACAATAGACCAGGAGATAGGCTCTAATGTGGAAGTGGGAAAGGCAGTGCCTGAATTACAATGGGGAATGGCTGGTGTCCCTCACAGCAGCTTCTTCAAACCATCTGCACTGGGGAAGCAGCTCCACAGCATCATTTTCAGCCCTCCTTAGCACTAAGCCTTACAGCGGAGGGGTATTTATGGCACTACACTTTATATTTGGTTTACATGAATTTAACAACCTCGGTAAAATAATTTAGTATTATTTAGCTTCAGGTAAAATAGATCTATATGAAACTCATGTATGCCATTCAGGAATACTGTTAAAATGTTAAATATTATTTACTCTTCTACTCTATGTCTCTTCTCATTGTGTGTGAAGGTATCACTTTGGCTGTAGATAAGAGTGTTGCTGTTCAATAGTCTCAGTCATGTTTGTTTATGGCTGGCAAGTAACATCCCTTTTCTCTCCTTAGTTGCCCTGATCAAACAAAAGTCTAACAAGATTTTCTTTCCTTAGTGCTGTTTCAAGCTACCCATGAGCCCACAAACTAAACAGTTTAAATCTGGGAGGAGGGGTGGAGCATCTCCTGCAGCTGCAGCATGGAGCAGAGCTGGCAGCTCAGCTGAGAAACTTGTCCAAGAGTGTCCCAGCTGTGACAGCTTGTATAGCCATAATCATAACCACAAATGAGGATCCAAAACAGGAGTGGTATATTTGTGTTCAAAAAATGACTGGACATGGCACTTGGTGCCCCAGTCTAGTTGATAAGGTTAAAAGTTGGACTTGATGATCTTAGACATCTTTTCCAACCTAAATGATTCTGTGATTCTCTGAGTGTTAACCATAAAGCTATGGTGCACTGGCTTCCCAGGGTTAGCCCTTTAGGGAAAATTTTGCAAGAGTGCCATTAGGGAGACCTTCCCAGTTCCTTCAGTCCTAATCTGACTGCCCAGAAGCTCAGACAGATGCATATCAGGTCCCTAAGATGGCAGTGACATCTTCATTGTGGAGTGCTAGGGACAGAGGTGTGTGAATCATTAACATCAGGGGACAGCCCCAGTCCTAAGCTCTGTTGGGGACCACAGCAGTCTCTGAAAGATGGAGTTTATCTGAGGTGAAGAGCAGTATTACTGATTTTTCTTAGTGAAATCTACAGCAAAAAGTAATATATGTGGATGTGTGAAAGGCTGGCAAGAGCTCTTATCTGCAGAGCAGCACAAAGTGGTTTTGCTGAGGTGGACATATTGTTGTCACTTCTCAGCTGATACCAGCACCCTGGACATGGGAAACCTTTGTGGTGCCATTATCTTTGAGTCCCTGAAATCATTTGTGTGACTGAGATGCTGCACAGATCTTTTGTTGTCATGTCCAATTGCAACAACAGTAACAATGTGTAAATAAATACCAATCACACTAATTAACATTTAATTAGTTTAGTGGAAGGAGTGCAGCGAGATGCAGCCTAGAAACAAGATTTCACAGCGAGGTTTCTGTGGCTTCATGTCCTGAGCACATCTGGTTCTGCAAGCAGGATTCTGAGCCTGTTGGCAAGACCGTGCCAGATATTTGCTGAGTACCATCATCACCCAGAGGGCCCCAGCAAAGGGGTCCAGTCCCAGCTATGCAGTATGGGGACATAAACCTGCACAGCCTTGGGATGGAGGGTTTGCATTCTCCTTGCCACCATCCCAAGGCTCTGAAGGTTTATGCCATGACACCACCTGTCTTTTCCTCACTTGTGATGAAGGTGGACAGAACTGCCTCCCACACAGGAGATGATTTTTAAAATCCATGTGTGTATGTCCTGGGATAGATATGGAACTAGATACACCACATACTTCTTTCATTGAAGAGGACTCTCTTGTTCACACTGCTTCTGATCCCAAGAGAAAGGGCAAGAAAGAAAGAAAGTTGCTTGAACATGCAAAAGATTTCTGTGAGCATGCAAAAGATGTCAAATATTTCTGTGAAGCACACGTTGCAGTTCCTCCATTCAACCCCATTTCTTTCCAGACAGTCCAAATTCTGTGTGCCAATATGACTTTTCTTTCCCTGTGCTCCTCCTCCCTTCTCTAACACAAAGAAACAAGATGGAGTGCTCACTTCAAGAGTTATTTCCAAACTGTTGTATTTTCTTTTCAGAGGCTCTCAGCAGAAGCAGGGAACAGCCTTCTGTACGTGTCAGCATGAACTAGAACACTTCCTAGCTTGACCTGCTTCCAGCAGAGTAAACACAGATGCCCGAAATGTGAGTTAAAAATTGTACTGTGCACATATAAATAATCTTCAAACTATGGTAGTAAAATAACACAGCTGTGCTTCTCTAGAACTAACAGAGTCAGACTCTCATGAGTAGCTACACTGATTTAAGTAGCTGCTTCTTTGGTCTTCTGTTCTCCTGAAAGCTTTTTTTTTTTTTTTTTTTTTTACCAGGGAAGATCAACACAGTCACCACTTCTTAGTTTTGAGGGCTATGATGTGCTGGTCTATAGTGATCTCCCTGTATGTCGTTGGCTGCTGTCCTGTGCTGTGCCTGGGGGTGGGGTTGCCTTCTGGGCTGTGAGTCTGTCCAGTGCTCTTATGGCAGCAGGTGTGGCGGACTCTCACTTTTTACCTCTACTCTCACTGGTCCTGAGCTGAATGCAGCCACGCACATTGCCCCGTGCCCAGCCTCCTGCCAGTTCTGAGTAGGATCACTGCACCCCAAAGCCCTCCTGCTTCAGTTAGCAAAAGCTGCAACGGAGCAAAACTCCCAGTCCTCGGTTGTGCAGAAGAGAAATGCTGTTGCAGCAATGCCAAAATTCTGCCTTCCCTGTGATGGTAAAGGATGGGCTTCAACCCTTACTGTCAGGTGCCCAGGCCAGGTTTAGCTCATCTGCCTTCTACTGGGTTGCTTCAAGTATTCGCAGTGCTGTTCAAGATCAAAACAAGGTTCATAAAGCAGCTGGGTTTCAGAGAACAGTCTTTTTTTGGTTATGTCTTAGGGATTGGTGAACTACAGAGCCCAGGGCAACACTCAACAGCACTGCATCCCATTGTTGCCCTGAAGATTCTCTGTCGTGGAGGAGGAAAGGGAAGGAGTTTTAGAGCTGGCAGGTATTCAGTGCAAACTGAGTCAGGGCACTGTCAGCTCAGTCAGGGCACTGCTTTACTTGCCTCTTATCTTTATGTTAATCCCATTTTATAATTTCTATCGTTAGGAAAAGGAAATAAAACCTTAGAGATACAGAAAACCCTGAACACAATATCCAGGCAAAGACACTCTTCTGGCTGACGTAAATGCAGCTTCTGGTGTTAGTTATATCCAGGCTTTGATCTTCCCCTATATCAGCTCCTTATGCACTCAGAAATAAATATACATTTTGATTTACACCAGTGCAAATAAGAGATGCTGTCCAACAATGCTACATTTGTAGGAATAGTTTGGCCTGCCTCACATTTCTGTGTCTTCTGACTCTAGTGGGATAGCAGTGAGTTGATGCTCATCTGCAAAGAGGAGCTCTTTTCTTACAGTCACATTTGCCAAATCATAACACACTAAATGGTCCTTGAGTTTCAGCATGACAGGGGAAATTCCCCCAAGTTTCCTTTACCACTCTAACAGAAGGCAGTCACATAGATTTTCACAGTTTTGGAGACGCTTACAAGTGAAGAATTTATGAGAGAGGAGAGAACTCATGAAATGTCAGAAGACTTCTTGCTCTTTTCAAAACACCTGGGATTTCCCTGCTGGTGAAAGACGCTGATGCTTTCCCAGCTTCTCATTTCTGTGACTCTCTTAGGCCTGGGCTTGTCAAATCTGCAAACTGCAGGAAAAGCAGACCCAGTGGATCCAGAAGGAATGAGCTCTGGGGGAGCAAGCACGACTGGGAGCTGGTGGAAATGTCCTGACACAGTGGCTACAGGATTCTGCTAACAAGCTGTGTGGGCAGCTTAACTCTTCCCACATCAGCTGCAGCTGCCGCAGTCCCTCCTGCCTTCGTGGCCTAGCTGAGCTCTGCAGTAGCTCTGCTTAAGCTCCTGCTACTGATATCTTCC
Organism: Regulus satrapa; assembly: GCA_013396955.1. Lineage (NCBI taxonomy): Eukaryota > Metazoa > Chordata > Aves > Passeriformes > Regulidae > Regulus > Regulus satrapa. The sequence continues at coordinate 695,971 of VWZN01005429.1, read as the reverse complement.
TGTCCCTGGGTTACAAGGAGTCCGGGCTGCTTCCCTTCCCTCCATTTCCTTCCCCTGCCCCTTTGCAGCCTCATCAGGTAACTGAAAGGCAAGAGAGGAGCCAGTGCTTTGGCTCCAGGCATTTCTTGATGAGACACACATCCTGTGTGGGCACCACACAAAAAGGCAACACAGGTCAGTATCCTCTCCAGCATGGAACTGGCAGGTGGAGCATGTTCACAGCACATGCACAGAAATCGTACACAAGACAATCAGAAATTCATACTCTGAGTAGTAGAAGGTGAAACACTTGGTGGGGCAGAAGCCGAGTTCTGTTCTCTCGGGTTTGGGTCCATCGTTCTAGGCAAAAATATTTCAATAACAGAGTACCTGGCAGTACTTCGCCACAGATAATAGATAATCAATAAATAATGACCTATTTACAGAGGAAAGGAACTGTGCTCCCTTCTCATGCACTTTCAAACCAGAGAAAAAGAATTCAGTACCATGATGGCAACCTTGCCAAGCTGGGATAATCCTTTTTATAGCCAAAATTAATTTATAGTGGCTCTCCAACTATTAGAGTTGCCTTTTCTGTGGTTTCCACTTGTTTATCTGACTCCTGGACTTCAGTCAGTCTCTCTTCAGCACCACTGGCATGAAGAGCAGTTGACTTAACTCGCATTTTTCAGTGTCTTACCTCAAAAGTGGATTTCTTCATTTTAGCTCAGTCATGAGCCTGTCATTTGGCTTTGATGAGAAGTGATGTTTTGCAGAGTGAGGGGTTGGCATATGCACTTGGCAGGAGGAAAGTTCCTTTCCTTCCTTTTCTTTCCCCCTTTCTTCCTTGAGTTGAATTTTTTTGGTCTCTCTTTAAAATGGCTTTTTGTTTACTCACAGTCTTTACTCACATCCCTTCTTCTCACAGTTGTAATCCAGCTTTCTACTTTATGCATCTTTAATGCTGTGATTTCCTAAAATATCTGAGCAGAATCTCTGGGTTACAAAGGAAGAGTGAAGGCCTTCCTTAAGGCCCTCTTAACCTACAATAAATAAAATGCTGAGAAAATATTTTATTATAATGAAATATAATAAAATCTATGTCAGAATGAAAACCTTAAAGAAATGTTTTCATTTAATGGTAGACCTTTAGGGCCAAGATGATTTTTTCTGTCCTGGATTTCCCCAGAGGTTTCTCTCTGAAGCTAGCTGAGTTGCTGTTCACTTTGAAGATCCCTTGGGTGGGAACAGAGACTGTGGTGACAGCAGGAGGCAAAAAGGTGAATGAGCTCAGCCCCTTCTCTGCCCACCTAAGGGGAGGAACAGGCCTCCATCACCTGGGCTTCAGGTCACATACTCTCCTTAATCGCTGCAGTAAAACCAACAGGGGGAAAAGGGGGTTCCCTAATGGTGAGCTGTATCTGAACTTTGCTGTTGCTGGTAGTGGAGCTCACAGTGTTAAACAGGAGAGTTGTACTTGAAGCTCACGCATTTGTTTTAGCTCAGCTCATTAATCTAACTGAAGCATTGCTGGCTTCCGCCACAGCAAGGATTAAGTGGGCCAGCAAAACAAATGGAAGCCTGAATATCTGCTCAGGTTATCAGCACCTCCCTTCCACCAGCAAACACCCTGGAACTGATCAGTTCAGGGGGTCCTAACCCCTACTCTGTTGTCTGACTTTTTTTATTACTAAAATTCCTCTTTGTGATTTTATTGTGAGGAGTATTGACCAGGCAGACATGAAATACATACAGAAATAAAAATAAATCATTACCTGTGCTGCCAGACAGAATTGAGGACAGACAGGGTGGTTTCTCAGTTCATGCTGATTATTTACTTTTTTGCCCTTATGTACAAGATTGACAGTTCATCATGACCTGAATAACACCATCTGTAGCTGAAGCGCAGGTGCTGCAATTTGCTGAAGGATATTTCTGATTATTTTACCCCCAGAGCTCTTGTTTCCTTATTAATGCTCAAAAGCTTTCCTTCTTTCAAATTTACCCTTTTATTT
>VWZN01005429.1:663152-693904 GCA_013396955.1 Regulus satrapa | reverse complement strand
AAGCTTTCTTCTGGATGGCTTAATTCAGATAGATCATGTTGACTGTGTTCACAGGTGATCCTCTGTACAATTCAGATCTAAAGCTTAGATCTTGGGAGGATGTGCTTTTAAATCAGTGACCCTCAGCTTCTCTCCCAGACCTGTACAGATGTTGCCCAAGTAACTGTACTCATACCAGGAGGGTTACACCCATGCAAAATAGACATGAACAATGAGGACAACGGGACTGCACAATGACCAGGAATAATATCTGTTGACCCTCAGGGTGCAGTTTCCCATTTAGGCTTAATCTGATCTGACTGTGGGCTGCTGGTGAAAGGGTGGTCCTGCTCTTCCTGCCTGCTCCTACCATGCATTCCTGGCACCTCCCTTGCACTGTAAGTTGTGATCCTAGAGGCTACAGAAAAAACCAACAGATTTTTTTTCTTTTTCCTTTTTTTTTCTTTTTTTTTCTTTTTTTTTGTAGATTTGTTTTCTGTAGAATTAAAAAACAAATCCAAATCACTGCCAGAGCAATATCCCTAGGTACAACGCAGGAGAGCAACAGGTCATCTGGAAACTTAGACGGGATTAAAGTTAGTCAGAAAACAGATTATTCAATACCCCCCTTTTACACTACAGCCTCTGGGAACCCCCTCTCTCCACCTATCAAAGTAACAGCACAAAGCAAGTTGTGAGCATGAGGGCAAGGATACCAGTATCAGCCCCGGTTCTCCATGCTTATCTGTGGTGCCCACAGCATTCACCTTGTCTGCATTTCCCATGCTCTAACTCCAGTTGCAGTTCCATCTGCACAAAGCACCAACCAGAAAATGCTCTTGAGGGAACCTGGGACACTTCCATAACCTTCAGTTTCTCCTTCAACCGTGGTGGAAAAGAAAAATAAACGTAATAGTTTGATCTTGTCCTCTTCAGGTTCCTGGGAGGCAGGATGGCTGCGGGCACGAGAGTGATGTCCTGATTCCTCAGACTGGAATACTCCTGCCTGTGATGTGGCATGGTGTGGAAGTGGATTTCTTCCTCATGGATGGCTGCCACCCTGCTCCCCTTGAGGCAGTGCAAAGGAACAATAGCAGCTAGAAAGCCTCTGCAGGTGCAGAGGGGTTTGTGAAAAGACGATGGCCAGGCATGTGCAAGTGCACAGGAGAGCCAAAGCCATGGAAGAAGCTCTGAGCAGAAGTATATTTTCCAAGGAACCCTGTGCAGGAAGCTAATTTGCAAAGACATGCTGGCAAATGCAACCTTTGAGGTGTATGCATGTCCTGCAAGCATGCTCTGTAAGACAGTTTGCAAGTGGCAAAACCCAATGCAACATCTCCTAGGTATTTCCCTGTAGTGTTTTTATGCACTCAGTCATCCATTTATATTCTTAAAACCTAGCCTCCTGTGTTTCACCTCTGGCATGGGTTTCTTCTCAGGTTAATTCCCTTTGGCTTCTAGGAGAGCGGGATGTGACCCCTCCTGACATTTGTTTAGTGAGTTATGCTTGCCTTCCGGAGAACACAAACAAGCTGCTGGACTTCCTCCCTTTAACTTTAGCTCCGGTCCAGCTTCTTGCTGCACTTACTCTGGCCTCATGCCGATACAGCAGAGATTGGTGTAAGGCTTCTCAACTTCTGCTTGCACAAGTGCCTAGGAGATTTAGAGTTTGTGCTCTGTTTTCAAGAGGAACTTATGCCCAACCATATTAAAAGACACGTAAGAGTATCATACCCTTGATTTTGCTCAAAATTAGACTGTCTTTAAGGATCTGGTCTTAATCACTTGAAAAAGTCACTTGTATTTAGGTCTGTAAGTAGTGATGTCCTTTCCAAAAATAAGCCCTGTACTCCAAAGGTGCCCTGTCAATGCCAACATTGTCCCTCTTGTCCCACCCTGGCCAGCAGACAATTTGAGGACTATTATGAGAAAAATAGAAATAATTGCCATCTCACAACAGGCAGACTAGAATGTAATCACTAATGAAACTGCAAGCCCACCTTCACAATAATGTTTGGAAATCAAAATGAAGCATCCTCTTTGCTCATGGTAACAGAAATTGTATTCACATAACAAAGAAATTAGGTAAAAGGAAGTATATTGAGGAACTCAGGAAGTGAAAAGTCTTTCATTGCTATATTTTTGCAACAGCTAATACAAAGCAACATGATTAGTTGGTTCTTCAGCAGCTTCCTATTTCCATCACCAGACTACTTTAATCTTTATGGTACTGAGCACTGTTTTTCTGAAGTTAATCTGGATGAACTTGATGCCTGGCAGTGTCCAACTGAGTCTCTGTGCACAGGTGTAGTATGGAAGATCTGGTGGAGATCAGATTTCAGANGATGCTGTTTCTTGCATTTTCATGATTGTTTTTCAGTGCTACTTGACCATGGGATGAGGAGCCTGTGTTACATCTGAGCCTCCTAGCTTTCAGTCAGGCTGACAACACAAAGGCCAAAATACCGGACTGTTATTAATGAGCAAATTCCTCTTCTAGGACCATTGGTGCAGGCATCAGGGGTTGGCCTCACTTTCTCTTCTCTCAAATGGAGAATTTATTTCTTCATCCTTTCTTATGCCCACAGATTCTAGAGGTAAAGGTTCTGTACCTTGCCTCCCCTCATGCCCCTGTGGAGGACACTGCCTGCAGACACTTGTGATTTGAGAGTTTGCCTGAGATGGGTAGCTGCAGCCAAAAAGTCCCTGGACCAGAGCTGAACAGCAACCACCAGGGTTTCCATATTTACCTGTTTCTTCCCTGGAGAGCAGGGATTCCAAGTCAACAGTACAACACATTACAATAAGGATTTTCTTTATTTTTGAAATAACTGTCTATTTCTAAGGTGATGTTTAATGAAAAGTGTTTATCAATATTGCAGTCAGAAGGGTGGAGGATGTTCTGCTTTCTCTCATTTCTCTTTCCCTTCACTTTCAAAAATGAGGATGGAATGAAGGACAGGAGAACTAGAGCTGGAGGCAAAGACCATAAACAGAAACATTTTCAAAGGGAAATTTTCTGTTTAGCTTTCTTCATAATATTTTGCAAAACATTTGCATATTTCAAATGGAAATAAATTGAAAGGCCAGGCAATGTCCTCAGTAGAGACATGCTGGCCTGTGCCAGGCTGCCCCCACGGTAAAGGACCCAGCCTGGCAGTGGCAGCACATCTGCTCCCACACCCACTTCTGGTGAGGGGAACAGCACATCCCAGCTGGTTTAATCTGCAGAGGAAAGGTAGCACAGGGACCTTTACATTGGTCACCATGTTCCATAAAGCACCTCCATATCTGGGCTATTAATTTCAGCCAAACCGCCTCTTATTTATGATGATCTGAGGGAAGGAGGGTGTCCTAAATATACAGGACCAGACTCCCATGGGTGTAGGCTCATTTCAGTTGCATTCAAGGCAAGCAGAGATGAGGTTTGAGGTGTGTGTGAAGAAGACAATGAGGAAAATTGGTGTGGTAGGTCTAAAAAGCCAAAAGGACATAATAAAAATTATAGCAGTGATTGAAACTAGCTAGGTACAACAGCTCTCTCTGCTTGCAGATTTGCAAACAAGGCATCCTCTATTCTTCAGCACTGCCAAGAGGGAGACAATTAAACAACACACACAAACCCCCTCAAAGGCAATAATAAGGACCTTGCTGACCTTGCTGTGTAAGAAGAGCCAAGGTGCTGTGAGGGTTCCCTGCTAGCCAGTCACCTGTCCCTGCAGCCAGCAGGTCAGGCAGGGATGGTGGGTGCTAACTGGGGCTATTGTGCAGACACCTGGTACAGAGAGGGAGAAACCATCATGGTTGCTACCACCTGATTTCCCTTCACCTGTTTTGCTTTTTTTTTTTCAGTACTTTCTCTGTATCCTGTTTGAGATGGGATTATAGATAATTTCAGGTGGCAGAAGTAATTTGAAATTATAAATTTCCTCACATTCATCCTGTTTGGACTATTTCTAGTTGGGAATATCTCCTGGGTGAATCTGACAATAAAACTGATCAAGCTTAACACAGGACAGCAGTGGCTGGCATGCCTCAGCCAGCAGCATTGATCTGAGTCCTGGGGCTCCTGTCCCAGGTGCCATCTGGCTGTGCAGCACCTTCAATCTGTTAAGGGGAGATCCTTCTGAAGCAAAATATATGTAACATTGGATCAGACCACTTATCCAAAAAATCTGACATGCCCTTTTCTGTGGGGCTTCAGAAAAACATCTCCATTTACTACCCCCCCTCCCCACAAATGAAAAACTGGCTGCATGCGAAGGCTGTCTGAGCTGTTCTCCTTGTCCCTGCACATGATAAGCCTCTGCAGAGTGGTGGCATTGGTGGGACAGGCAGGAGCTGATCCAGCATACCCGGCCAGTGCCACAATGATGTGCCAGAGAGGGCGCAGCAGGAGTCCTGTATCCCAAAGCTAACCAGACCTGTTCCTGAAGTGAGGAATTTCATCATAATTTTCTTCCTGGCTCAGCTACTGCACAAATGTTACAACTTTCTTACTGTATTTTGGTACTTTCATTTTGGATGCCAGCTGAAATTGGGAAGCGTGGTGGTGGATAGAAATATATAAAACCTCGGTATCTTCAAAGTGAGAGCCTGAAAATGGGAGAGGTGTCAAGGCAGGTTAATTTAACAGCCTATTGGTGTTGGCAGCATTGCTCTTGTTATTCCCAGAGCCATGCACCTTCCTTCTGACCTCACTGACGATGCTCGGCTACTTGCAAGGAAGTAAACAAAAGGGACTCATGGGGACTTTGGTTCCATAGAAACAGCAGGGAAAATGTCCATGCGTGCCAAGTGGAAAAGGACTAAATCAGTGGGGAAGGAAATTTTATTGTCACGAGTTCAAAGGGGATGTTACAAACAAGACAGTGGGGGGAAAAAAGAAAAGAAAAAAAAAAAAGGAGAACTTCAGAAAGCAGTCCCTGAAGTCAGATCGCAAAATACTACTAATGAAATCTTGCCTTAGAGCAGTTGTCAAATATGATGTGTTATTTACATCAACAGTGACTCAGGCAGCATTTACTATTTCCCCTTTAAACACAGCAGGACACTGCCTGCCCTCAGAGATTTGTGGATCCTAACTCTGCAGATGGATGGATGGACCCAGGGCTGGTGAATGGAAGAGAAAACAATGCACCGGGCGAGGGGATGGGAGAGCACGCAGACCAGCAACCACAGCTCCACGTCAGTGTTTGGCGTGAGGGAAACAAGTAAACGGTGTGATGGCCGTGGTGGGCAGAAAGCCTCGAGACACTTCTGCCCTGAGGGGCTCTGCAGCCAGGTAAAACATGCTCCTGGTTCCCAGCCTGGCAGCTCTTGCACCGGGCTGGTGTGGTGCCAGCAGTGCCTTGGGGCTGGGGTGGGATCGCTCTAAGCTATGCCATCTGGCCACAGTCCCGGGGGCCACCACAGCCGGGGCATGCTGGAGGGGAGCAGGCACTGCCAATGGCCCTTTCCACTCTGCCAGTGGTGGGAGGGACGGCATCAAGGCCGTCTGGCATGGCCCATGGGGGACTCCAGGGTGAGGTCTCCTGAGACACAGCAGGCTGAGAGTCCAGTCATTGTATCACATCTTAGCAGTGGCAGCATTTGGGTAGAACAGATTTGTAAACAGGAGAGAATATCCAAAGGTTCCAAAGTGGAAATATCTGAAGACTGTGATGAGTTTCACCGTGAGCCAAGTACAAACACGACTTTGCATCTCTGAGAAGGAGATTTAGTTACAAATGCAGAGTGACAGTATAGCTGGGCCACAGATAATTCTTTTATTTTCCATTGCCTCCTCCAGTTGTGGAAGACCTACATAAACATGAGAATAACAGGAACCTGTGTTTCACAGGACAAAGGGCTCACTATATTTAAGCACCACTGATGGCAATGGTTGTATGCCATTGTTACTGTTGCATGCTTGTTACTGTACACTTAGTGAAGGCTGAATAGAGGTAGTTTTCATACCCCCCATTTCCTGAGATTTTGAAAGGTAAAAGAGCAAAGTTCTGTGAACAAGAGGGCAGTCCTTGGGTGGGCTGTGCCCTCCAGTTTGTGGAATAGCACCTGACTGGATGCCTCCTTACTCCAAGGAGCCCTGAGCTCCTCACAACCCCATGGAGGAGGGACATGGTTCAAGAGCTCAGCAGGGAAATAAAATACAAAGTCCCTGCCTCTCCTGTTGCCATGTAACTGCCACTGCTCATCCAAGAAAACCTAGAAAAGGCCTCAGAAGTAGAAATTAATTTTGGTAAATCTTCCAGGCTATGTTGCTCCTGCTTGCATCAGTCTGGTGGCAGTCTACACAATCTGCAAGCACCTTAATCTAGATTCTGAAATAAAAACTGCACTGCACATGTATTAATTGTTTTAAGGATCATGGTGCCGAGGTTTGCAACACACTGCAGCATGTCTGAGTTACAGCAGCAGACTCCGTCTTTGCTGAGTGAAAGTCACCCAAAAGCATCTTCATTCCTGCAAAGCTGTAGGTTGGTCTCTCAACCTCTTGGAGGTTGCTCCTGCTGGCATATTGGCAAGTGTGGACACTCACAGAGAGGACACAGGAGGCTCCTACAGAGGCTCCTTTTGACCATCAGGCTTAAAGACCTTTGATTTGGGGCTATGTGCTCTGAAGGTGGGAGGATATTTTCCAAATTATTCATGCCAAATTCACTCTCCTTTCACCCTCACTGCAGCATACATGACTGAGCTCGTTATCTTTTCCTCTCAGATTATTTGTTAACATTACTCATTGAAACTTTGTGGCATCCTAACACCCTCCATAAGGATCTCTAAGAATCTCTACCACAGTGTCAAAAGCATAGGCATGTGCTTTGCAGTGCCAGACTCTTGGAAAGTTGTTTTAACAGGTTTCTGCTTTCAATTAGCAAGTAAACTCCTTGGGGCACGAGTCTGGCTTCCCGTCAGTCCTGGCAGGCATTCTGGTACTTTCTAAGCAAATCATCCTCATTCTCATCTTCCTACTCAGGTTGGCAAAAATCCAAAGATAGCACAAATTTCAACCACCCAAATTCCCCATCTAAAAGGCATGTGAGATATTGGTGTCGGGGGCTTGTCTTACAGAGTGGTCCTTCCTTCAGGACCACTACCCATGTAACATAGCATTTGAAAGAGGATTTTTTTGGAGTCGTGTCTCTCAGCAGTGCAAGCAAGATATGAGAAAGATGTAAATCACACCTCTGTGAGCATCACCTGGCTAAGCTTCTCCCCAGCTTCTCCAATTTACTGAGCTGCTGATGCTGTTGGGTCTTCCAGTGCTTGCTAGAGCTTTTGCCAATTCAGAATTTGCCTGCTGGGATTTTTGACCCTTCCCATCCCCCATGCATTTGTTTGAAGAGATAACTCTTTATATATATATATACTTGCTCTTTGCATGGTGGGGAAACCTTTATTGTTGTCTCTGAGCTTCTGCAGAATAAAGTTCCAGGATTCCTCCATTCCCAGCTGCTGGATTCAGAAAGCTTTTCCTTTTCAAGCTTCCTGTTCACACAGGGTGGGGGTGGGAAATGGGGGATGAAGGGGGAGGTTAGGCATTGAATAAAAGGAATTAACCATTTCCCTTCTCTGACCTTTGGGAATTTCCGTATGTGAAAGTGGCAGCTTGTGTGTCTAAGAATTATAAATGATGGGACCTTGCAAGTTACTGAATGGATGTGTGACCAAAGACCACAGGCTGCTCCCTCAGCAGGACTGGGAGTGAGGAGGGCAAAGGGGATAAAGAAGAAGCAGGAAAGGCTGTAGATACTGGAAGACTGTATGTTTTATAGGAATGAAAACTGCTTATCGTGCTTCAGGGAGCTCATGCAATTGCAGCTTCCCTCCACCATGCCTTAGTTCATCTCCTGTTCTCAGCACACAGCAAAAAGGAGGCCAGGAAGTAAGTTTCCATGAGAAGCTCTCATGACTCAGACCTCCCTCCTGTAGGGTTTCATCAGTTTCCCTAGAACAGGGTCACCATCCTGAAAGGAAAAGAGCCATCCTGACTTGTGTTTAACTGTATGTGTATTTAATAAACATAGCGTGTGTGTGCACAATTCTTTCTAGGCCCTTAAAATGGACTTGACAGGACTTGAAAGTGGAACTTGCTTTGCTGTTTTTGAGAAATCGGTGTGTGTGCTGTAAGCCACCCTCACTGCTGGCTCCTGGGCACTAGGCAGACTCTCAATGCATACCCCAACAGGCTCACACCCACTCCTGTGGCACACTAGTGCACACACACACAGCAGGGCCATGGTATTTGCATTTATCAGCACCTGTTACCACAGTAATTTGTGAGGAGCACCAAATATCCTTGCGGGGGCACTCTGGCAAACTGATGTAGGAGTAGCAATTTTATCCAGGTAGGTTTCTGTTCTCACTTTTTGTGCCCTTTCCCTCTAATCCATAGGGAAATTTGCTCTTGAGCTTCAATTTCTGTCTTTTTCCTAGAGCTGCAGAGGCTCATAGGCAAGTGAGAGGGGTTATAAGAGCCTGAAGAGTATGCCAAGCAGAAACGAGATGGCAAATACTGGCAGCTGATGAGGGTCAGCAAGACTGGTGTGAGTATCACAGATGGGGCTTCAGGCATGGCCTCATAAAAGCCGGTCTTGGCCTCCCAGACGTCACACCCATTACTCAGCGCTCCCACAAACACACATACAAATGGTGGGACCCATTTCATGGCTTCAGAGTGAGCCCACCAGCCCCTTTTACTTTCAGGAAGCTGTCTGGGATCACCGAGCACAAGGCACTCACTGTCTGAGTTTGTATCACATTATTTCATGTGCCTGAGAAGCAGCTCCATGGTAAGCATGTATCTTCATGCTGATACCCAAAGAACACCCTTCCTTCTCCACCAGCAACAGCAGAGAGATTTCCTAAACACAGGAGGGGAAAAAAAATCCAGTCATACTCACTGCTGGCTGCAATTTTCAAGATGCAGAGGAAAAAATATGTTGCTCAGCAGGGCCTCTGCTGTATGCTGTATGGTATTTCTGTGGAACTAGCTAGGCCCATCTGTCTAAGCATTTACAAATTGTAAACTTAACAGGGGTGACCTGGGGAGTCCCAGGCCCTGTTTCTTTGCCAGGATGACAGAACAACACCAAGCATGCCTTATTCCCTGCCAGGCTGCCAGAGGATGGGATGGAAGGAAGTGGGTGGCCTCTTGCCTTGTAGAAAGCACCCAAACAGAATCACCCAAAGTGCATTTAGGGGGAGCCTCAAGGGTGGTTTAGGAAAGAGCTCCTCCTCACCCTTCCTTTTCTTCCTCTGCTGCGGGGATGAGTGGGACAGCTAAGATGGAAGCTTGATTTCACTCTGTAGCTGAGCATCCCTTGTCCTCTGCCATCCTCAGCACTTTCATCAGCCCGTAGATGCGACAGGGACCAGCCTGCGCATCAAAGGCTTGTTAAGTTACCGCTGTGCTGTGAAAGAGAGGCAAAAAAATCCTGTTGACTGTGACAAATTAGTGAAGTTCAGGGGTGGCAGTCACCCTTTTATTGGAGAGCTGCTTGTGTCTGTGCACTGCTAAAGGGATTAAAGCAGCGTGTGGCATGTTTCTGGTTCTGACAGAAACTTGAACACGCTCTAGCAGAGCTATAAAGAGAAAGGCCATGTCAATGGCAGGAGGGCTGAGGAGGGCTGTGAGTGATTAGCCACACTTGGAAGGTACCGGGGGTTGTGAACTGTACATGCAGTGTTAACTGTCGAGGTGCTGAATCCTCCAGAGCATTATGTTTGATGCCAGAGGAGCCAGCTTTCTTTTCCTACCTGTGTTTTTGGGCATGGTGTGCTCTCACAAGGCCTCTGGTGGCATTGCCTCCTGGAGAATGAAGCCCCAGGTGTGTTGGCTCAGGCCCTACTGCAATAATCTCCTCTAGAGATGGAGGGGGTTTTGGGGGGTGAGGGGTATCTCCATTCTCATTCAAACCTTGCTCATTCAGCAAAGTCCAAAATGAAAGCATCAGATCTTAATATCACATAAGTAAATTAATGTTAATAAGATTTTTTTTTTATTTCAGAACTCATTTATTGGGAGGTAAGATAGTCACCATGCCTAAGGCTCAACATTCATGGGGCCTTCCAAGACAACAAGCTGATCATGGATGGGAGGCTAACTTGTACCTGGTTACTCTGAGCTAGATTTCCTAAAGGTTTCAAGAAAATGGCCCTTTTGAATGTGGCACAGTGGGAGCCTGCTCTGAGAATAAGCTCAGAGACTGACCCTACAGCCTGATCCATAACCTGAATGGTATGGCACCTGCTCAGTAATAGGAACACAAATTACACAGATGAAGACATTAAGAGCAACCTGGCACAATAGACTTGGAGAGATGGGACAGATATGTCTAGAAGGACATCACATCAAGCACTGCTTTCCTCAAACGTACCCCTAGAGTGGGATTAGTCAGGAGTTCTCCAGGTGGAGGGGGCAGGATCCAGACTGATCATTCATGTGCTGAAATAGATTTACATCAGCTCTCCAGGTTATCAGAGTTCACAGCCAGCTGTGTCCAGAAGGCTCTGCAATTGATGAACTGTAACACTGGTGATGAAATTTGAATGAAACAAAACACTTCAAACCTCCAGGAAAACTGCTAAGAAAAAATGAATAGGCCATTGGGACAATGAATTAGAAGGAGACAGAATGAGAATTTTTAGCTGCTGCAAGACATAAAGAGATTTGAAAAAGTAATCAAGAACTCATCATGATGTATGATGGCATCAGTGACAGCTTGGTAAGTCTATCTGATTTCCCAAGAAGCAAAGGTAAAGCAGAGATGACTAGAAGACAGGACTTGGTGAAAGTAAGGAAAGAAATCAAACAACAATCCCTAGGAGGAACTCACAGGAAATAGAGATATAAAAATGTCTGTTCTAAAAAGAGTAAAATAATACCAGTGTGAGAGGTGACAAGAGACCCTCAGATAATGCCTCAGAAATGCAATGCTCTGCATAGGAAGTTGAGAGTAATAAATTTTCCCAGTAGCAAGTAAACTGGAGACAGGGTTTTTCACACTATTGTGAAAATATCTGAGATTTCAAAAGTGCTCTCATTCCTATTTAGGTCAGAAAAGAAAAAAAAAAAAAAGACGCTTTTGGAAAAAGAATCCAATACTTTCTTTCCTTCTGGTTGCCTCAACACAAAAATGAGAACAGGTACACATGTGGGACTGAGATTTGGGTTCATGTCCTAGAATGAGGTGAAGGCACTGACCTCCTCATCAATAACCCATTCACTAATCTAAGAAAAATCTAGATGCAACTGAAGAGACTGAAGGGTTAAAATATGCCAGAGTGTGCTCTGGCTCTTCATCTCTCAGCTTCATGGAGTAAGAAGGAGCAGAGCTGGATACCACCGAGCATGGCAAAGGGGAGCAGGTCAGAACAGTGTTCTGAACTGAGCACCTGAGCTACAGGGACTCAGGAGCTTCAAAAGCACCTTAGAATTAGCTTAAACACATGTAGGTTTTTTTAGCTAATTTTCACCAGATTTCTGTGGGAAATCTACTCTGCAAAGTATCTTAGAACTCAAATTGCTCAGCAAATTTTTATTTTTAATTTGCACACACAACATTTTAAATACTTAAAAAATTTTTTCATCCAGTTTTGTTTCTGGAAGAAAATTTTATATCAAATCACTAATAATGAACAAGGAGAGACAGTAATAATACCATAAATGCAGAAAAATAAAAGGGGTAGGGAGAGCATGCACAGGAGACACCATATAAACACAAAAAAGGACTAGAGCTTCAGCAGTGCCTTGCACTGTAAGAAAAAAACAAAACAAACAAACAAAACAAAAAAAAAAAAAAAAAAAACCCCAAATTGAAAGCCTGTTTGAAAGGTTTGTGATAGTGGATAGGCCAGGCAATCCATGGTACATTTCAGTGCCACTGGAGAAAAGCTCATGAACACTGGGAGAATTCTGCTGTAGTCAGCATTACTGAGAAAGGCTGAATGAACACATGTCCAGCTGCCTTTTGGAGTTTTGTGCTGTTTGTTTTTGTGGGCACCAAAGGAGTGATTTGGGCAAAATTAAAGGAAAAGAGGCCTGAACATTGACCTGAAAGATCAGATGCAGACTACATTTTTAAAAACATTCATCAAAGAAAGCACAGGATGGAGGAAATTGCTCATTGTTGTTGCTTATAAGAAATCATTTTCTAGCCTTCCTCGCAAATTTGAAAAGTTAAAATACTAATCATCCGAGACATAGCCAGAAAGACCAGCTGAGGGAATTTCTATCCTAAGTTGTGCTGGAGAAAGAAAAGCAATGAATGGCCCAAGGCTTGACAGAACAGAGCCCTTATGAAGAGCCTTCAGGGCAGACACTTAGAGCCAGGTTCAGACATCAGGCAGGCTTTGAAGACATCAGTGTTTAGTGCATGCCTTTGGCAATATTCCCAGAAGATATTTGAAAGTCTACAGACACTCTCCATTGTTATATAAATTAATTACTCCACAGAGCTCTTATTCCTAGACTTCCAGAGTTATGAGTTACATGTTCAACTGATATAAAACTACACAACCAGTAGATAACTTCTTTTTCTTCCTGTCTAATTCTCCTCTTTCAAGTAAGCATTATTCTAGTCACTCAAATGAGTCCAAACAAACTGGTTTACATTAGCAGTCAGTAAGCAAATAACTGGGCTTTGAGATCCTGACTTCCATCAAAGAAGATGTTCGGGTGGATTAGCACGCCATTTCACTGGCTTGCCAGTAGCCTCAAGCTTTTGATAAGCAAGTGGTCTGGCCAACACTGAGCTAATCAAACCACAGGCAAAAAAATTCTCGCAGCATTTTGAAGTCTCCCTTGGGTGCTAGTTTAACCAAATTAATACAACACGTTATTTTCTGGTATTTGCTGAGTTTACTTGCTTTGGCACATTACCTTAAACCCCTCAATTCCCAAACTCATATTTACAATATTCATTGGGAAATGCACAGGGGATTGCCAGCTGCTGCAGAACTGGGCCATTTCTTAATTTCTCCCTGGACGTGGGAAGTGTCAGTGAACATCCCTTATCTGTTTATTCCTTAGATGCTTTCTTCTGTTGCCTTCTCCTACTCCAGTGCCATCCTGCTGGCTTTCACCCAGTTGGGCTTCTCAGCTGTCCCACGTGCAAGGCATCACCCATGGCAGCAGAAACTCTGGCCGCCCAGACTTCCCTGCTGCCAGTGCCAGTGTCAGAGCATGCTGCAGCAAGCTTTCCCCCAGAGATGCCTCATCAGACCCCGCTGGGGGCCCAGAAATGTGGCCTTCCCCTAAAGCCCACTGCGTCCGGGCCAAAAAAAAAAAAAAAAAACCCCCACAGCAGTGTCACATCAATTCCCCTCAGCAGTCAGCCAGGGCCAGCTGGACGAGCCAAACTGAATTCAGACTCAGTTCCCATCCCCATCTCCAAGCCATGGGTCAGGGTGCTCACGCCATCTGCCTGCTGCCGACTGATCCCAGTGGAGGGCTGAAGCATGCTGTGTTCTGCCCTTGGGATGGGGTGCATGTGCTTCCTACAGCTAAGACTGAGGCAGAGCTACACCGTGCTATGAAAGAGGGTAAATCGAAACAAAACCTCCCCCTAGCATATTGCGTGTGGTCAGTCTGACAGCACTGCACTCTGCGTGCATGACACACAGCTTCCAGGGAAAAGTACAGGAAGAGGTTAGGGATGAGAATCCCTGTGGCCTGCAATAAAACAAGAGGCTCTGGTCTAACAAGCAGTAAATATTTCTCATCTACACAGCACATACTAGTTTCTGAGATGTCTCATCCCCTGGAATCTGTAGCTAACACAGCATGGATTAGTTAGAAACAGACATAAAGGATGGGAAGGGGTCAGGGAGCTGGGTGCACTTTGCAAAGGATGGTAGGGGTACTGCAAGTAAGAGCTGAGTCTAGCCAAATGTGTTCACCATGAGCATTTTGGGATCTTTCTCCTGCAAGCTGAGTTGCACATGGATGTTTTAGCTGGGAATATACTCTTCTTCCCCTGCCACATGGATTTTCCTCACTGAGCTGCTTTTGAGGCATCTAGTCAAGTAACAGTTAACCTAGGGATGTCAGGGAAGGACAGCAAGGACACCTGGGTGATGGGTGTTTTGAGATACCTCACTCCCAGAGCACAGCAGTGCCCTCAGTCACATCCAAGCTATTAGAGGCCTCCTGGAACCAGAGGAAGGGCACCTTCTTAGAGCACTCCTTTAGAGAAGATGGTACAGATGCTGTCTGCCACTTGGCCCTTGGCAGGTGTCCCTTCTCTCCAGGCCAGAGGGCTTTCAAAGGAGCAGCTACTTTGAGCCAGGCTGGTTGACTCTTGCCTGATTGAATGGTGGCATTGATTTTGGTGTCCCTCATGGATCTGACATCTGCAGTTGAAAGTCCTGTGACCGTGTGAGTGCACTGGCCCTCCCTCTGCCAGGGGCAGCTCTGACACTGTCATGGGCAGTGCTGACCAGCAACACTGCCTGGAGGGTCTGGCTGGACAACGAGCCAAGGCAGTGTCTCTGCCAGCAAGTCCTGCACAATTTGGGCAGGACTTAAAGTTCACCTCCCCAGAGACACTCAGAAGGGAAAACAGACACAGCAATACCTCCAGCAGTGGAAAGGCGTGTGAGCGGAAGATCTGGGAGGTGCAGTAGGAGGTCAGCCCAGCCCACGCCATTCTGTGCACAGCACACGGATGGGACCGCGGTCTGTTTATCTGTAAACAGGGGCACTGTTCAGCACAAACATGCAATCAGTCTGAGCTTGGGAAGCTTCACATCCTTCTTGGTAACAGCGAGATAGAAAATAAGACCTTGGCTTATTGCCCTGAGTACATTGCTGAAATGGCCGGGTGACGAGCAAGGAAGAGGTGGAACAGAAAAGTTGAGATTTGATTCTCAACTCTAGTTGCCTCAACAATGTAATTTGGACAGTCCCAGCAGGAGAGACCCTTGGAGCTGGGTATCTGGGGAGGATGCAGAGTCCTAGGACAGCTCTGAAGAGCTGCTTAGCACTCTGCTTGCTTTCTGGGAAGAGCTGTCTGTAACATCTCAGGTTGCACACTTGAAGGTGCTTTCTGTTGACCATAGCTACTTACAAGGCATCTATTACTCTTGTGTACAAGAACCCTTACAACTCCCTCTCCTCTTTAGAAGTCCGGCAGAAATGTCATTCCCATCTGACAAGTGGGGACATGAGGCACAGCAGGATCAAGTGATCATGCAAGAGCCACAGGCTAAACCTCCACTGGCACAGCTGCTTAGCACAGATCAGAGCCATCTGTATGAGTCCCAGGATGTATCTGCTCCATCAGAAGAGCGGCATCCATTTGAGTTCTCATACTAGAAAGACTAAAGCCCAGTCTATTAGTTAGGTGATATTAATTCATGCAACCCTGTGTGACTCCTTCTCCTTTTTACCAAATGTGAGCATATCTGTGTTAAAGAAACTGTCTGCTTCACAGGCAACCAGCAGGAGCAGAACAGCACCAAGTCCCCTACTGCTGATGGAGAAGGGACATTTCAGTTTCTAGCTGGAGAGAAACTTTCTATTTACCATCACAGACACAGATTAAACCACTGGACATCTAGCTATATGAATACAGTAAAACCTAGGCATGAGTGTAATTTTAAAAACCCCTGATATGATAAAGCTTGCAATCCTGTCCCATGGCTTGAGTTAGTGTTTTCCCTGCAGCAATTTCTTTTAGTTAGCAAGCTTTAAATTATAACTTGCATTCATTAGATTTGCCAAGTGCTGATAATTGGCTGTCTTAACACTCTTGCACAGACAAGACCACGGTGTTAAGGTTTCATCTGAGACATCATCCACACAGCAAACAACCAAGGGACACAGCACTGACTCCTCAAGCCTTTGAAAGGCTGAGGAGGCTTCACAGTCCCACATTTGAGTGTTGATACAGAGATCCTCTTGCTGTGACATTCCAATTCCCCACCCACCCTTTACCTAGAGAACCATTCTGGGAGACAGACTGGCCAAGGTGCATCCAAACCTAGGTTCTTGGTGTCAAAAGAGCAAATTGTGCTGGTTACTTATTTTTACAGGAAAGCCCCCATTAAACCTTCACTTCCCCTCCTCCTTAGGAACATCTATGAGTGACTAGTTCACATTTACCACAGTATTTCTAAGAGGAGCCTGCAAGCTCTGCAGTTCCTTCCCGGCAGATAGCCAGAGCAGAACTGTGGTCTCTCTGTCAGGCCTTGAAAACAGAGTATGGAAAGGGGGTCTTGGGAGAAAGCAGCCATATTTTTCCACTGCACATGGGTTGGTTTATTCCCCACTTCTATTCCACTGGAGAAGTCTTTAGAAGAAGAGACGTGCATGAAATTTGCCTCCTTACATTTACCTTGGGGAATCTTTCCAGACATTGTCCCCAACAGCATCTTATTTCTGAGACATTAAAAAGCCACCCTATTCAAATGCAAATCAAGTCCTTCCTGACAATAACTGTTGAGTAATTTTGACGTCAATACAAGCGCTCTAGCCGGACGTTCCAAGAATAGACCTGGTGTTTGGGAACGGAGCAAAAAGGAAGCGACCACAGATAATACACAGGAGCAACTCTTTAAAGGAGAGACTGTGAGGGGAAGATAGCACAGCTGGGGGTATCAGGTACCAATGTATCAGAGGTTTAGAGTAAGGGACAGGCATGGAAAGCTAGACTGGAGAAGGCTGAGGCTTTCTCAGACCAAGGGTGAAAATGCTGAGGCTTTCATCTTAGGTGAGTCCAGTTGCCCACAGTCAACCCCAAGCTCTTTCCCTTAGGCTGCATTTTGACAAAGATTTATACATTTGGATCTTGCTAAGGTGCCTCTGTTCTGTGCTGTGTTATACAATGTGCCCTCTGGAAGTTTTCTCCTGTCAAATGCGTGCTTTTAGGCTCCTAAGGCTGGTTGCAGACAGGACACAGAACTTGCTGCTTTCAGAGGGAAAGCCTTTCAACCAGAACTTGATACCAGAAAGTACATTCAGCCACAGCACTAGCCCACCCCAAGCAAGAGATGCACACAGCAGATAGGGCTGATGGGTTGATAGAGCAAACTGCTGGCCCCCCCAAGGCTCTCCAAGGCAAATAGCATGCTCTAGAGCTGAAGTAGACCCCTTAGGAAACATGATCCAGCAGAGATGCCATTGATGTGCCTGCGTGATCAGAGGAATACATGCAGGGCTTCCCAAGTGCTGTGGCATTTGAGCACTATTTGGAATACAATGGCCTTTCTGCCTGTTTTGGAAATTTCTGACATTCTAAGTACAATTGTATTTGTAATGGTTACATCTGGCCTTTCTGATCTGCTTGCTCATCAGCCAGTAGAGAGCCCGCAGGTACAAATCTCCTCTTAGCTCTGCCCTATTCCACTACTTCATCTTGGGCTAATTAATCACTGAGGGCTCTGAGCTTTATAGCATTAACCCGTTCACATCTGAAAAACCTCCCTTTCCATTCACAAGGAGTCACATATTTATCTGCCAAGGACTAACTAACCAGTGAAGCCTGAAAACATCACATTATGGTAGGCAATTATCACCGTTCTTTTGCAAAGCTGACCTCCAAATTCATAAGGCAAAGTAGTGATAGAGATGGGGAATAGACATGTTCAAACCTTGGGTTCTTCTGTAGCCACTGGCAAAAATTCTTCATGAAAATGCTTTCTCATTATTTCATGCAAACCCAAGAATAACCTGAGCAGTCGTGAGCTCACCTTTAGTTATGGGTAGGACCAGATTTACATATTGAGGGTCCTTCTGCCCATTTCTAGGAGACTACAGATCTTCTCTTTCTACTAAAAAGAGGCATGGTAAAACGCTAACATGCTGAACAAAAGGCATCGTCAGTTTATGCCCACTTAAGAACAACTCATCAATAGATGCCACCTGCTGTTCTTTGTGCCCTGCTTTTCTTCTGTATCTTCAAGGACAACATCACATATCTACATCATGAGGGAGTTGCACTGCATATGCTCCCAAACATGTTCCCCTCCTCCCATGTGTTTTCTGTCAGCTGTGGATTTCTTCGAGGGGACAGTGAAGACATGGTTGCTGGGACATGTGGGACAGTGAAGACATGGTTGCTGGGACATGCAGCCCCCGTTCTGTCGCAGGCCTGTGGGATGTGCTACAGACCATGGCACATGGTGAGCACGGCACAGAGTGACCACACAGCTGCACAACCTCACAACCAGACTTGGGCCTAGCTTCTCTCTTGAATGCTGGTGCATCTTGGCAGTTCACAGGAAAGAGAAAAACACCTTATGGGTTTCCTATTTCATCCTTCCTTTTATCTTCATACATGTTTGGAAACATTTCGGTACATTCAAAGGGAGTGGGAGCCATGTGCTCCAGTAAATGCAGCTTTATCAGGAGGGGGAAAAAAAAGAGATGGCAGTAAACAAAGTGCACAATTGCTGCAGCAGAGTTGGCATATGAACCTCAAAAGAAGTGCTGACCTCACCCTTCCTAATGAATATGGTCTATATTGCTCATACAGAGAAGGCTACAGTCAGGAAATGGAGCACCACCTAACGCTGCTGTGGATCCTCTCCTCTGGCTGCAGGACCCCTGGCAGCTAGTCCCCTCGCTTGTCCTTGGTCAAGGAATGACACTGTTCCATGCTGGGGGGCTGGCTCTGGGTGCCTGAGGCACTCCCTCATGCACCTGGGCCTCTCTGGGGCACGTCCAGGCAAGGCCCTACCCTGCACTGTGCTCCAGACTTTCTTCAGCTCCATCAAGAAGAGGGAAACTAGCTCCTAAAACCCTTGGCTGATTTTACCTGGACCCTGAAGGTATGAAAACTACCTTAAGGCTCTCCAGCCCGGGTTTATCTTCTTACAAAGGTCACTTCATGTTTAAGGTGAAGAGACATGCCGGATGTTCTTCAGACACCAAGACTTCTCTGGGACGCCTCAAGAAACCTCTCATAATCTTCCTCCTCAGGGGAGGCCAGGCAGACTGGCACCCCCAGAGAGCCATTCCCACTGTTCTCTGCTGCACCCACGCTGCTTTCCTCGCTCCCTGTGGCTCCTGGTACCTCTGGCCTGTGGCCATGCCCTCCCTGCAGGACCCCTGGTCTCCCAGGGCAGATGCAGGGCTGAACCCAGCGAGCGCGGGCGCCTGCCTGTGGCAGGCAGGGCCAGCAGGCCGGGCCGGGCGCACAGCGCAGGAAGCACCTGCTCCTGAAGTGACGGCTCTCTTATCTGACCCCAGTCACATCAGGTGGCTTCCTTGTTTGCCTTGGCAGCAGGCCCCTCTGGCCCCCTCCGGCTGCCACTGGCGAGCTGCTCCACAGCTCCTTTTTTTTTTTTCTCCTGAAAATAAAAGCGCCCATTGATCTAAAGAGAAAAATGCCCAGTGACATTCCCAACGCACTCCTCTGGCCACTACTTTCCCTGCTTGGGGCAACGGTGGGGAGCAGGGATGAGTGGCATGGTATGAACGCCCTCGATCCCACACTAAAGCTGTCTATGTGCTTGGACACCATCATAGAACGCATATTCCTCTCTCCTGTGAAAAAAAAAAACAGAGGATGAGGAGCCCTGTGCAGGGGTTGTGAATGATGGGCAGCTGTTGAAACCATTGCGGGCAGCGGGGAGTGACGGACACAGTTTTCCTCAGACCGAGGGTTGCCACGTGGGGCCGTGGCTCCCTTGAGCCAGAGTGTCAGGGCTTTAAAAAATTAAAGCAATGCTTGTGGTTCCTCTTCCTTCCCCCTCTGTCCCTCGCTCGGTCTGGATGATTTACTGCATGACGGCTGGTCCCGGCTGCAGGGCAGCCGTGCCGGGGGCCTCCCCCAGGCAGCACCAAGGGAGAGCCCACCTGGCCACACCGAGGTGCCGCATGGCATCCCGCCACCATGCCGGGAGCCAGGAGCTTTCAGGAGCAATTCTCCGCATCTCTTTCCAGCTCTGCCCTAGGGGCAAATCACAAGGCTGAGAGAGGCGTGGGCATTTGTGCAGATCTGCATTTCAGCCACAGAGGTTGGCTGGACTCCAAGATGGTGCTGTTTTCAGTTTGACATCCACCTCTTAAATAATCTTCAAAATAAATTTAGCTGGTGGGTTAGATACTGGCGCATTGAAAAGTAGCACTTCTGCCATGTAAAGATAAGAACAGACTCGGAGCACACACATATTTTAAAACTGTACCCTGGTCAACAGTCCCCTGTAAGTTTTAGATGTATGACAGAAATTGTTTGGCTTTGGATTTTATGAGACATACAAAGAACAGTGAACAGTCATGCAACATATTTTCCTTTTTCCTTTTTTTATTTTTTTTTTTTTTTACCAAATTCTTAGACTTTTCTGGAAGTAATTTCTCCAGGGGCAAAGTTTGCAATGAAAAAACCCACAGAAGAAACTTTTCATACTTAATGTACTATGCATAGAGGACCAATAAGATAATAATAGGGCTGAATATTCATTATGTTAATCAAATGTTAATAAACCATGAGATAGTATGCAGCTCAGTCTGGCTCTCATCTCCACCTTTCTTCCTTTCTTGTTTGCTTGCTTCTGTCCTCCTTTCTTCTTCTTTGCTTCTCCTCCTGTCCTAGAGTAGAGACTGGGGAAGCTATCTTGATCAAGATGATAAACATTCAGATTCAAAGCATTATTTATTTAAGAGTCCTGCAAATAGTAAACCCTGTCAAACAGATGTGCAACATCTGTGTAGTTCAGGCAGCTGATGAGTATTTATACTCCAACACTGGGGAAGCCTCAGGTCCAGAAACAGACAATTGTCTATAGTTGCAGAAGCCCCAAGCAGAAGTGTTCTGCTATGCCATGTTAAAAACATGAATAATTAAAAGTGAAGACTACCTCACACAACTGTCACCTTAAAATGGAATAATAGTTATGTTTGGGCATCAGTCAGCCTCACAGTTATGTGGACAGTATATTCATTTCACTGTATTAATTATGTAAGACAACAAAAAAAACAAACCACAAGGCAACACGCTCATGATCAGTAAGAGCAAAGGCTTGGGTATAATATCTGTAACCAGAGACGCACCAACATCTTGTGTCTCTAGTTTCAGATAATCACCTGGTGTCAAATCCTTTGTGCTGGGGGTGTGCCGCAGAGCAAGGGATAAGAGACTAAAGCAGTGTGCAGTGCTGAAATACAACCCGGCAGGTGACCCTCTTCCTCTCTCTCTCTGCAGCCAGATCCTGCCTTAGATATACCATGCCTGCTACAGCAGCTGATTGTCCCTATGCTGGGGACAATCAGCTGTAGTCCCCTTTGCTCTGATGAGATTTAGGTGAGCACAGCATTGGTCTTGTTCTCTTTGAGCACAGAAAAGACCACTCAAGGAACAGCACAGACACAGCCCCACAGTTCTTGGAAGTGTCCATACAGTGCAGTAGCGCCTCAGACCCCAGTGCTGGAGGCTCAGGGTCTGTCAGCAGCACAGTCATGGGAGGCTTGGTCTTTCTCTGCAGACTGAGCTCTGGGTGGCCGGGTCAGAGCTGCCCTGACCTGGGCTTTCATCACATGTCATGTTGTGGGAGTCACGCAGCAACTGCCCCGTGGGAGATGAATATTAACCTCACTAAGTATGGCTGGAAAGGCTGCAGGGTCACTGCAGCAGCCCCGCAGGGTTGCTCAGGGCAGGCCACAGTGAAGGCCGAGTTAGGAAGAGGTGGGCTGTGTTGGTGGCCCCAGTGAAGGCACAAGCTTTCTGCCAGCCCAGAGAAGGGAGCACACAGTGCCACAGCTCACTCTGGGCATTCGTATGACTGCTGGCACCAAGGGACCACCTCCATCCCTCTTGCTTCTGTCACAGCAATCCAGAACAGTAAGATACAAAAGGCAGCAGTGGTATGGCAGCCCCGCTCGCTTGATCTGCAGCTATGCTCAAAGAAGCTGTGTTCCCTCTGAGCCCCAAACCCTGAGTATCCCTCTCTGTGGAGAGACAGAAACACCAACTTCTGCAGGCATGCTGCCTCCAAAGTCTTTATTTCTTCTCTGTGACCATGTGTGTGTCCACTCCTCACTCTGCCTCTTGACAAAGGTCAACAAAGCACAGACACCTACACTCATTGTGCTGCTGCCCCACGCTACTGCAGAATGGAGCTGTGCTCACCGGGACTTCCCAAGTAGCATCAGGGAGTTTTCGTCAGGCCAGCCATAACCAGCAGTTTTGCTTTCTGGATCCTGGGTGTTTGCGCCACTCTGTGAGACCAGGAACTCTGCTGGGAAAGCTTTGCACTGGGGAAGCTGCCTGCTGGGTGGGCAACCAGCAGACTGTGAAATAGCTTCAGTTTTAATGATTGTATCTTGGGAGTATGCACTGGTCAAGGGATGGGAAGGAGCTGTAGCCTCTTTTGTACTGAGGGACCTGCACATGGCCTGGCCTTTGCCAAACTGACCCCAAATTAACATTTCCCATTACTCTCAGTCTAGAACACATAGCAAAGCTGATCCATGTGGACTTGTCTTAATTTGTCACTGGCATTAACCCTCTTGGCCCTAATTGCTTTTCTCTCCCACTCTATGAAATCTGCTTCATTGCCCATACTCCCCCTTCCCACCAGTTTCTGTCTCAGATCCACTGTCTTTTTCATGTGGTTCACGCTGTGTCCTCACCACCATGAAGGTAAAAACAAAAAGCAAAAAATAAAGGAAAGACAGAGAAAATAAGACCTCCCAGGAAGATGTTTTCAAAATACAAACATCTTTTTTCATGCAGCTCCACTGCTCATAGTTATTTTGGGAAGATATCAGCCCTATCAGCTCTACATATCTTCCAAATGTAGGAATCCAGTTGGATGGTGGCCAGCATTCTTGGACATGTATTAAAGCTGCTGCCCAGGATGTCCCCCAAGCCTCTGCTCCAGGAGACAGAAATGCTCCTGCCTGCCTTGATGCAGTTTCCAACCAGGATGAATATTTTAAATGGATGAATATTTTAATTGGTTTGCTTGGAAACCAGTGCCAGTCTAGCTTAATGCCCATGTGCATTGCCTTCACATTTGTCTGTCTGATGGGCTGCCTGTCCAGGGCAGAGGCAGGCCTACAGTGACCCTTGTGTGATGATGTTTGCTGGTGGCTCTGCAGTGGAACAGCCTAGCCAAGTTGCTTGTCTAAAAAGAGCAGATACCTGGATACCAGGGGCTGAAGGAAGGTGCTGGTGTGCAGCTGGGTGCAAGCCTGTGGCTACTTCTGGGCAGGGCTTCAGGTTTTTTCTCTGGCCAAGTTTCTGTGTTTGCTTTGTCAGAGATGTAGTGCTGGTGACACTGTGGGCAGAGTTCAGGACATCATCAGAAACTGAATTTCTGAATTAATTTGTGTTGAAATAAAAAAGGTAATTCCTGCTCAGCATGCCACATTCCACCCACTCAGCTGCACTTGCTGAGGCTGTGAGGGTCTGCCTCCTCCAACCCATTCCCAGAGTCCAAGCTCTCCCCAGAAGCAGGAGGGGAGCAGCAGATATCAAGTTTCTTTGCTCACTGGAGCTGGAGATTCCTGCCTTTCTCAATCCTTTGCAGAACACAGAAGAGGAGAAGTTCAGCCTGTCCTGATGCTCTCACAGGACAAATCAGGTGCTTCCCACAGGGAATACTTCCACAGCAAAAGGAAGGGGATGCAGCCATAGCAGTTCCCTACCTCGGCTAATGTCACGTCCCCAGGGACAAAGACAGCTGCATTCAGGCCAGATCCACCTTGCCCATTGTAGAGGAGTGCAAAAGCAGGCTGGAAGGGAGGAAGCAGGACTTTGCACACACTGACTGAGTCACAGTGCATGGCTGCTACAGGAGAACTCCGTTTTATAAGCAAGACAAGGCTCCATCCCATCATGAAAACTGAAAGGAAGCACAGCTTCTTTGGAGGAGGTAGATGGTGGAGTCCCATCTGCACCAAGTACAGCAGAGTATTTCCCTGCAGTATTTCTCCTCTATCAAAAATGCACTTCACTTCTGCCAAGCAGCTCTTGCCCTGCATTGCCCTGCATGTAACACACCCAATACAAAGTGACTTAGGAAAATTCACAGGGTCCCCGAGTCCATGTGGCATTGAGCATGTTGTTACAGTCAAGGTGCAAGTTCCTTGGCCATCATGTGGGGAGCCACATTCCCTATTGAGACACATGATCCTGATTGTCAATTTCTCATCCTATCATTCTACTTCAGAGGCTTATTTGTTTTGTCCCTCACCAGAATATGCTGCTGCATTTTTAAGCTGGGAAAGCAAAACAGCTGACTCAACAGCTGCTGGATTTGGGGAGGGGAAGGATATGCTTTCAGTTTTGACTTTTAACCACAAAATGCACATTTGATTCTTCCTGCCAAAAGTGACAAGAAACAGAGCCATAGGTCTTTGCTGGAAACAGAGGGAGAAAGTAACATAGTATATATTCCCCGAGGCTTGTGTTTCTCTGGTGTTTTCTGGTAATACCAGTGAGAGGAGGCAATGGATCAGGCAGGAGAAGATACTGCCGTCCTCCACACAGCTGAGCAGAAGAGGGTTACAACTAAGGACATACAGTAAGCTGAGCAGTTGACTTGAAAGCAGACTGAAGTCTACTGCATCCTTAGGCCTCCTGCTTTCCATCCTTCTCCATCCATCTTCTTGTCTGTTGTTCCAAATGTCCCTACCACGCCTTGGAAGATTTGAGTTTTCTGCTCAGGTCTGACCAGGCTGGCGGAAAGCCAACAGGAGAGAGCTCAGCATCAAGCCTGATGTTTCCAAACCCTGCTACTGTTCATGAAGGGCACTACCATAACAAGTCCAGTGCTATCCAGCATACCCAGTATTACCCCCAAATATCCTGGCAGGAGAGGTGCCTGCCTTGTACTGTGGTCTTTGCCAGAAGATTATTCATTCAGGACCCACTAACACCCACCATTCTGCTTACTGAGTCTGACACACTTTTTACTCTTTCCTCACTCAGGGAATCATGTGCCATTTGAAGGCAGAGGGACCACACCCTGTATGAGTAGGAGTGGAGCCCTGCCGGGCTGCTGGTTTGTCATGGGGCTTTTAGAGCAGTTTGTGTCTATAGGTGAAGCTTTGCATCTGAACTCCCCAGAGATGCCTTCCTGTCTCCATGGCAGTCAAGATCTATGGAAAACACCAAGTCATTCACCCAGTGAGGATGCTAATGGACTCTGATAGGCTCTCTGTCTGTATGGATATGAACACGCTCGCAGACCTTCTTTCAAAAGAGGAGCAATACTTTGTTAGCAGGAGAAAGGGCTACTTCTGGGCAGCATGTCCTTGACTGCCTCAGACAAGGTAGTACTACTTGGTAGGAAATGCTCTTTTGGATCCATTTGCTCTATAAACAGAAACAAGGAAGGAAGGAAAGAGAGAAGAGAAGGACATGGTGGATGTGTCAAAAACAAAGAAACCCTTTAGAGCATGTATTTATTTTTCAATGTATGGCAAGAGCTGCCTTGCAGATATATGCCTTTGCTTATGTTTGGCAGAGCTTCACCAAGTCAGTGCAATTTAAAAGTGGACAAGGCAGGCTCCCCAAGGCTCATTCCAATGGGAAATGTGGAATTTCTTCAGACTCAATCAGTGCTTTCTACTACAGCCCTCAGCAGCAGCACAGGGTGGCTTGTTACCCCCCACAGCTAAGAGGGACCATGCCAAGGCTACACACTGCAAGTATGGAGAAGGTGCTTGCTGTGCATCTGTTTGTCCAGTCAGGAGGAAAGGGAGCCTGCTCAGGTCTCGGAGGGGCTCAGTGATTGCCCAGCAATAAGAGAGGCTATTCTGGGATGGGAGGAGGCAGAGGGGCCAGAGTTTTGTCATAGCTCAGGAGTGTGAAATTATGTGGATCCTTGTGCCTTCTGTTCCCCTCATGCAGCAGTGCAGCAATCAGGTGCAGCCAAGCCACACGTAGCCCCATCCCACAGAGGAACATTTCCCATTGTACTACTACATTTTTTTTTCCATTACAAATTTTATTACCTCAAAGGTATGGAATTAGGAAATGAAAGATGTGGAAAAATTCCTCGGACCAAAGCACTCATTTCCACCATTTCCACCTTGCCCTGGATTTCCTTCTCGATTAGTTCCAGCGGTGTCCTTGGTTTGAGCCTTGGAATCATTAAAGTCTTTTTGAAGCTCTAGTGCCTCACACCAGTTCTCATTGCTCAGCAGAATGATGCATCAGGAATAACAAAGTCCACTTTGATCAACTACTTCCATCCTTTACAGCTGCTTCTGTGGGGGTGATTATTCCCAGCCCTTCCTCCGCTAATAATAAGTGCAGAGCATCAGCTACATCCTTTGTTGTTGTTATTTTCTTTTTTCATTTCCCTCTTTGGGGAGAGCTGAGGAAGGGACTCGATGACTTTGGTCCAGTCTTTGCCGGAGGGGTGGCCGTAGCCGTAATGATGGTGGAGAGCATGGATACCTGGTAGGCTTGGGTGGACCGACCTCTCCCCCAGTTGAGGCCGTGAACTAAGCTCCCTGTGCACCTGTTCTGGAAAGCTTTGCAGCACCACTCGTGTCTGAAATCCTACCTACAAGCAGGAGATTAGTGTTTCCTATTGGCAGGGAGCCTTTGGGAGCTGCAGGGCCATGCAATAGGAAACACAAAGCACAGGGACTTTGCTGGGAATTAGGCCATTTTTTAGTAAATCCTACAGTCTCTTGGGGTGCTAATCTGGCACCTTGCTCCTCCATGAACTTCTCCTTACAAATAAAAATTATTCCTGGCCTTTGGTTTCTGTTTCAAGCCAACAGTGAACCGGAATTGCTCTTGATTTGCACAATTTAATTGAGAGAAAGAGGAAGCACACTGTTTATTTAAGGGCAAATGCCAGCTAAAGAAGATTAGGTTGAATTATCAGTGACCACCAACTTTTACAGATAAGATTCCAGCATCTAGACCCACAGTATGCTATATTTTGAGGACTGAAGAGAAAAAAAATCTTGGATGTGAAAAACACCCCCTAGAAGAAGAGCATTTTGGGGCAGAAGCAGAGCTGGAAATGCCTGGTAACACCTCCTGGTAATAGCTGAAGCAGACTGGGCTACGCATAATGCACACTGCCTACAGAGAGTATCGTACCTTTTAAACCTAATCTCTCTTTACTGAAACAGCTGGTACCTGAAATATATCCTGGTATGCATATGCACCTTCAGTTATCTCTTCCCAGTCCCACTGCATAATATTGGGATAGCAAGCTCCATCCAGATTGGCCCTGGTATGATGAGGGAAGGATTGGGCATAGCTAACAATACGAAAGTGAAAGAGGACGGTTGGTATCACTAGTTTCTGCTCTAGGCAGGGGAGGAACGAGGAAAGTCTAAGTTCTGAAGGGAACAGAACTGTATTTTCTGTGAGATCTAGTTTGGGGAAAGACCAGATTGTTTGGGGCAGACTGTGGCATCAGGCTGTTCTTCCAGAAGTTTTTGGGCCTCCATATGGCTTGGAAGTGCACTGACAAATTAGACAGGATTTAATCGAGAGACTGAAACTGAAGAAAGTAACTTGCTTTTTCAGTCTGAATGTAGCAGATACGCTTTGATTTCTAATGACATAAGGTCTCTGGAAATGGCTCCAAATTCTGAGAAATCAGGAGAACTATGTAGGAAATGTGTTGTGATTCCCACCAAAGTTTTCTAGTCATAAACTGGTCTAGACATAAACAGATAAAACCAAAATAGTCTGACAAAACAGGCTGAAATTTCCAACTGCTTAGGAAGAGAAAACTAGACATCCTTGACAAGGTTTATGGCCTGGAAACGACGTGTTCCTCTTGCAGGGCTGGAGGTGGCTAGGAAGAGTGAGTAAGGAAGAGGACACCAGCAGCCCTGGTGTCCTGAGAAATGGCTTGAGGAAGATACCACCATCATGGCACAGGTTAGAGCTGTTTCACATTCCTGTCACATCTGGATTTCACTTGCCATTTCACTGGAAAGGCAAGTTCCAGCAGTGAAATGACCAACCTTTCTCAGGGATCACTATTTAGCAAAGATATTAAAGGTGCACTTCTGACATTGCCAGGCAGTAAAGCTGTGTATAAATGATTCCTGTGGAAATGCAGAGAAATGTGTACCAACAAACACTGTGTTCCATGCACATTCCTACATATCATATAAATCACGTTTGTTATGCTGAGAGGTGGGGACAGGGTGACAAAGTGTAATCCAGATTCACCCTGGTTGTCTTTGAAGCCAAAAGGAAAAGGAATATTTAGACCTGCTCATCTGATTGGTCTAGTTTACAGAACCAAGTGTAATCAAGTAAAATCAATGTAAAATCAAGTGATTTAAAATCTGGGTCTAAGCTGAGCTTCCTTCGTGGTAGAGGACACTTGGATGGAGTTCCTGCTGCACTGCTGGCAGCATCCAGGAGACTTAGTTTAAAGCAATACCAAATGGGTGCACATATCCTGACACTAATCCATGGCCAGTAGCCAACTCTTTAGAGCTGTAGTGTCTTCTGAGTTTTTCACCTGAACAAACTGTCCCTGGCATTGATAATTCACTCTTTTATACTTGTCCTGTGCAGTGGGAGGATGGATGAGGGCAGAAACACTGCAAAATGGCTGCAGGACTCCTTGTAAGGCCTATTTACAATACACAGTGATGGTTCAACTCAAGTTCCTCTCCTTGCATGCAGTGTCATCAAAGGTTAAGAGATATGATGGTAATGTCCCCACAGGGGTGGCATTTGCATCAGCTCCTGTTGTCTGCAGGGCTACAGGTGTGCCAAGGAGGGTGTGATTGCAACTATCCTCCCTTTTCATGCACCTCAAAACTTGGAAACAGTGATGAAGTCAGTCAGTCCCTTCTGATTTTTTATTATGAAATGTAGCTCAAGTAAATTCACTAAATTTGGTGGAACAATTTCCCCTCTGAAATCAGTATTGAGAAGAGAATCAGGCTGATGTGCTCTTTTCTATCATGCACTAACGTGTTCTGCCATCCTGTGAATGAACTTCTGTTTTCTTCTCTTTGATGAGACAGTTCCACCTAAACCAGGACTGGACACTGAAGTAAATCTGGTAGGAGAATACACTTCCCGTTTATAAAAATATCCTTCCTGTGTGGAAGAGCCCTCTTCCTGCAAACACTCATCTGTGTACAGCATCCCAGACCTGTTTCTGTGTGGACACAAGTACTGGGGGCGGGGAGTACAGCTATTACAGATATTCCATCAGCCTAAAGCACCAAAAAATGAACATACTGGTTGTACCACCTCTGGAAATGAAACACAACCCCAAACAACCCCAATATGTGCTTAAGATGCCATCTTTCTGCAATGAAGGGTTTTATCTCTGGCTTACAGCTAAATCTATCTGTGACAACTTCCGGTGTCTAATTGCCATTAACTTATTTAACCAACTCATAAACAGCGTATCCGCCTCTTGTGATTTAGTGTGGCTCATGGCTCACATGTTCACAGCAGCTGAGGATTTGAGCTGAACTTATAAATTAAAAATCAGCCTAAAGCACCAAAAAGGAGAAAGGACTGCATCCCTCCATCTGCCCTGACTCCCAACAGCAGCCTGAGACCCTGCCAAACTTCAGGGGTCAACAGACAGACTTCTTCAACAACAAGTTTATGAAAGGCCCCAGTCACCACTTCACTTTTTCCCCCTGGCTTCAACATCTCCCTCTACCCCTTTAAGTCTTCCTCTGCTTTGTATCTTCCCAAGCCCTTTAGTGCCTGGTGCAGTGCGGTGTCTGAAGTAGCTTCTCATAGGCTCATCTGTGCTGTTTTCCTTTCCCTCTTCAATAGGTCCTCCTTGCTCTGTTCTACGTTGAAGTCAATGTTTGCTCTCACTGCCTAGCCAACATGTTCTGGCACCTCATTCCAGGTCTGAGTGGCACTCAGATGGTTAATCTGATGTATTTTCCCTCACCACAACAATGCCAATTTCTGCAAGTTCTTCTTGCCATTCAGGCAGCTGGTGACCTCACTGCATCAGCATTTATCACTTTATGGCCACACAGTGTTGAGAAGTGCTGGTTGGAAGGCAAGGGTCGAGAAAAGTTCACCTGGCTGGGGCAGTGCCTGCTCTTTGGGTCTTTTCCTGCCTCTGTCACTTCCCACAGTCCTCACTGATGTCCCCAAGCTCCCCAAACACTGCTTCCCTGGGGATTAAGCTGTCTAAGGGCGGGTGTTCCCTGGCTGGGGGCTCCTGCTCCGAGGTGGGAGGGCCGTAGGCAGCAGCCAGCCCTGGACCGCACCTGCCTTGTGGGGCAGGTGTGCTGCAGCAAAGCCTGCCTCTGCTGCCCGAGTCCTGCCGCGGCTGCCGGGACCCCCCAGCGCTCTTCCGCCCTGCTTGCCCAGATTTCCTTCACGGGGAAAACAGGATACAGGCGGAGGGGGAGGGGAGGGGAGCGTGCCTCCGGCTCATCCTGACACGGAGGTGACAAACACAAACATGCCTGTCTGCACGGGGAGCGCCCCTGGGTCCCACGCTGTGTGCGCACCCCCCTCCGCTGAGACAGGGAGAGGCGAAGGGACCGGGATCCTAAATTTGGCACCTGCGTCTTGGCTTGGGGCCAGCAGTAGAAACATCCCCTTTCATCTTCTCTTCTTACTCCCCAGTTTTGAATAACTGTCTCCCCAGTCCAAGCAGCTGATGATTTGAAGGGTGCCTGTCCTCAGTTTGCCAAGCAGCATTAGCGTGTTCACTGGGCTCAGCAGCAGAGCCGGGATGCAGACAAAGTCCAACTCCTTACCATGCCATGCCTAAAGAAACGGAACAAGTTGGCTTGAGGGATTCAGGGACTGGCCTGTTCTCATGTTAGATGCCATCTGTTCAAAGTTCATGTCATGCCTGAGTCTGTTGACAATGTCCAGGGG
>VWZN01005429.1:609309-662966 GCA_013396955.1 Regulus satrapa | reverse complement strand
AAAAAAAAAAAAAGAGAAGCCAAGCTTCACTTGGTTATTTGCTACAAGATCAGAGGAGTGAAAAGCAGTTTGTCTGGTTTTGGCAATTGAAATCAGCAGATCTGATTCTACATGCACACAAGGATCAGACTGAGCAAGTCCTATTTATGCAAAAAGCACTCTGCAGAGGACAACTGCACTTTAGCACCGTTCCTGTACAAAAGGAAGGAAAAAAATGGCCTAAGCATCTGAAGGAGGTTTCCTCCATTTCCTGTAAGGAGGTTCAGCCAGTGGAGACTGCACCTCTGCTGCCTGTGTATCGGTGTATTTTAGCCTCAGGTATGACTACCTGTGTGAAAGGGCAGGAACTGTGGTGTCCTCCAAAAGGTGGTATATTACCTGGTGACCTTTGTGCTCATCATCATGAAATCAGCTGATATTATGCTGGGGTTTCAAAGATGAACTCCCATCCCAACCTTTGCTCTGGATTTGGGACCTTTATTCTGGCCTGCGACACCTGAACCTTTCTAATCCTGCCTAGAGCCCTGCTCAGTCCTTCCTGGACACCTGAAAAACTGCAGCTTGGCAAAGGAAAGGCACCAAGTTTACCTGCTGTTTGCTCAAAATTTCCAGGGTAACTTCTGCCCCCAAATCCATCTTCTCTTCTGTTCATAATTGTGGAACATAAGAGGTGAATCCCTCTCCATTTGCAGAGACCTGGGCTGTAATTTCCTCCTGGGAAGAACATGAGGGGCTAAGCTGGCCCTGGGCACAAGCACCTACAAAACTGTCCATAACTGGGGCCTGGGCATAGGGAAAGAAATAAGAAGTTTGCTTTAGAAAAGAAATTTTAAAGCTTACTTCAAACTGTTAATTAGGGTCCCACATTGCTGAAGCACAGTCCTGCCAGGAGAACAACCCAATATATGTCACTTTTAACTCCAAGGAGAATTCCGTGAGAAACAGAAAAAGGGTTTTGTTTGTTTGTTTGTTTGTTTGGTGTTTTGTTTTTTTTGTTTGGTTTTTTTTTCTTGGATTACCCTGAGAAGTATAGGCAGCTATTTGGCAGAATGAAGATAGGAGCTGTTGTAGGGTAGGCAGCCAGCCTCTCCTGCCACAGCCACCAAAAAAAAAAAAAAAAAACCACGCAATAAACATCTTGATCCCATAAGCAAAGAGTTGATCCTTGCTTGGGCTATGCTGCTTATGAGCAATTAGAACAGATATTGCACAGAGTCTGTGTTTTAATTGATAAAGAATGCTGGAGGGGCACCTCCTGCCTTTTACATATACAAGGGATTACATCAAAATTCCTGGCCACATTGCCACACTGAGACCATCCCCCAGTTACTTTTGGGAAGCGGGACAATCTGAAAAAACATGGAGAGAAACATCTGGGAAGTAAACTGTCCTGTCCACAGTTTACATTTCAGCTCAACCCAAACCATTCAGATAAAATGAGAGCTGCCTCATGTTGTTAACCTCAGAGGCACTTGGAATCAGACATTTGTGTCAGATCCAAATAAAATAAAAACCAATCTCAAAATGCAGCCTAAAATGCAAATTAAACCAGAATGGAAACCAGTTGTTTGAAAAAATAATCATATATAGAAGAAAAAAAAAAAAACAACAAAAAAACCAAGAAAAATAAAAAGGCAGAAAAATCATGTTATTTGCTTGAGGAACCTTAAGAGGTTCCCCCTTATTTCCTGCATCTAACAAATGGATGTTTTTGCTCTCTGCAAAGCGAGGTAGAGAGGGGCTCTGTGTTGGCTCAGCTCATGCTGCCCTCAGCTCAACTGTCCCATTTCCTCCTGTTGCTGGGTCTTAATGACTGATGCCTTTTCCAAGAGGCTGCATCATTACTCATTGTCCTTGCTCACATAGGGAGCAAGACAGCAGCCCCAAAATGTGCAAGAACAAAGTGCAAGGACAATGGTAAGAGCGAGAGTAGCTTTACCTAACTGAAAGCCTGCCAGGCTCCTGTCAGTGCAGTGGCCTGGGGGCTGTCGCAGCTTGTACCTTGTGCAGGTATAGCTGCAACAAGGCTGCACCGTGAGACCAACAGCTCCACTTGGGTTACTTGCAGGATTGTGGTATCCAGAGCAAGCAAGCTGCAACAACGTGGAGCTTGGCATGGGCTGAAAAAGCTGTCTGGAAAGCTGGGAAAGCCCATGGGAGCTTAACTCGTGCTGAGCTCCACGTTGCGGCAGCTGGCCTGCTACCGCTGGCCAAGCCAGCCCAGCACTGTTGCTGGCAGGTCTGCATCGTGTGGTGGTGCTGCTGGGGTTGCTCCTGTGTGCTGCTACTCGGAGATGCTCGTCTCACCATGGGGCTTTAGTGCCTGGGAGGTTCATGCCATAGCCACCCCTCTCCCAGATCTTTATTGCCCCCACTGCTGATTTTATGAGTGCTATTCTAGAGCCAGGGTTATCTGAGGACATACTCTGAAGGATCAATACTTTGAAAAGTGCACATCTACACATGTGAAAAACCAGGACTAGTTCTCTGCTGCTAACTCCACCCAGATGAAAGCTGTGGTGTCATTCCTGACTGATGTTAAAATAAGTAAAAGCAGACTTGAGCCTTCAGTTTCTGCATGCTTAGAAGAATTTCTGTTTTCCTTCATGGAGGAAGTGTTAGAAATAATTGTTACACTTGCATAACATTATGCTGAAGTGCATTTTTTTCACTGTATAATTTCTAGATGAAAAAAGCAAAGTTAGAGTGAAGTTATACAATAAAGGACCAAAGAAAAAAATTATGAGAGATCTGCAGAAAATACCCTCAAAACACATTAGAAATGCCAAAAGTTTGAAGTTTAAAAAACCCATTAACTCCAAATGCAAAAATAACAAATACTAGGAAAATTAAACACCTTTAATGCTGGCTCAAAATAAAGCATGAACAAGAAAGAGTGTGAAAGAAGTGAACAAATAAAAACTTACTCTAGGACTTTTCCTGAAAAACGGGTATCAGTTAAATATGAACTGCAAACACTCCAATGCCATTATCTCACTACAACTATTCCTGGAGCAGGTGGAGAGCTGTGGGCTGATCAAGGTGTTGGTAAGCATGATTTCCTGAGTGTATCCATCCCCGTGCAGCTGTGCCTCTGTCCTCCACGGGGCGAAGCACAGAGCTGGAGGAAGATGGGGTGATACGGTGCCTTGCAGCTGTGCTTCATGCCTTTGCTGACACTCCCTGCTCCTCCTTCTCCCCCAGGAGCCAGAAGATGCTGCTGCACTTCCTCACAGCCAGGGCTGGGTATAAGGGCCAGAGAGAGGAAACAGCCCTTCTGAGGCCATGTACTTACTCTGGCTTAAATCAACTATCCTTATTTACCTACAGTCCCACAGGCAAGCTTATGAAAAGGACCTGTCCGCTTTGGCTGCACACTTGAGACACATCCTGCACACTGCTTTCCCAGCTGGGCCCATCCCATCCCTGCCAGTGACTCAACTGTGAGAGAGATGGAAGTGTCGCATACCCCATCATCCTGAGTCACCAGCTATTATTATCGCACGCAGGTGGACAATGCTCGTGAGAGGAATTTCTCCGGGGTTGCCAGAAAAAGCAGGATCACCATCTCCGCATGACCACTGTAAAAATAGACACTTCTCTTTGGGAATCGTTACTTCAGATTGATTTCTAGAAGCTTGTGGCCTCCTGACAGAGATGGGATTAATTAGTCTCAATGTAAAAGAAGCTCAGGGATCAGGTCCCGGCAGTAAACCTTGGGTAAAGGTATGTTTGGAAGTTCTGTCTGGATTCAGGTTCACTCGCCCTAAGCCAACCCCCACAAAGTGTGTACATCTGGATGCTGTAGGGGACAACCGCTGCCTACAGAGCAGATCTGCAATATCATGCTGTATGTGGCTTCAGCAAAGTTGCCAAACTGAAAACTTCCTAATTTATCAGCTTTGATCTCTTTGGCAGACGAGCATTTCAGCACTTACTGTTTTACAAAAAAAAAGCCCTGACTACACCGGTTTCTGATGACATCCCCTGCATTTTCATTTTGGTAGGATTCTTTTCTGTGCTCTCCAAAAGCTAGCCCCGAGAGCTGAGGAGGGAACAAACAGGGCCATTTCCCCTCCAGATGCTGCGGACTTCCAGGCGGGCCGAGCTAACGCGGAGAGCACAGGCGGCCGCAGAGCCCGGCCCGGGCCTCTCCGCCCGCGCCTGCCTACGTGAGTTCCCGGCTCCCTACGGAGGTGCCAGGGAATCCCGGGCTCCGTTTCCTAGGGCAAGGTTGAAATCAGCAAATCAGTTAAAAAGCGGGTTTTGGCTGCGGGCTGCTCACGGGTCCCAGCCGTTTCCTGAGGAAGCGGAGGCCAATGGCACCGCTTCGCCGTGCTAGGTCCCGTCCTTCCGCAGGCCCGGGACACCTGGTGCGGCACAGCGGCAGCCCGGCCCGGCCCGGCCCGGCCCAGCTGCGGGAGGTGCCGCCCCTGAGCCCCGCACACGGGGCTGGGACCCCCGGCCCGGCCCGGCCCTCGGTACCCCCCTAGCGGCCGCGGCTGCCCCCGACCCTCGGCCCCGGCGATGTGCCGGCCACTGGAAACACTGAAACTCTCCGGGAGAAGCACAGGCAGAGTCCGCCCCTGTGCCTGCAGGAGCCCGGGGCAAGAACCCCCTGGCTGGAGAGAGGAGCATTTGCCTCGGCACGGTGCCCCGCGCCTGGCTAGACCGTCGTCCCCAGTGTCCTTAAATCTGCTGCCGGCGCTGCCCCACCCCGAGCTGCTGCCTTGGTGTGGCTGAGGAGATCTAAGGTTCCCCCCAAGAGCCACAGGTTGGGGAAAGGTGTTTAGCTCACAGGGGCCCTCCCGGATTGCACCAGGACTATGGCAGGATCTTGTCTTTCTTGGCAGTGTGTGATGACAGTCACTGCCAACCCCAGCTCTGAGATTACACAGACACTCCCCACCTCAACTCCAATGACCTCCTCTGATATTACAGTGTACTACCTGCTTCCCAAGCAGAAACAAAGAACTGCATCTCTCAGACGTCTCCAGTCAAGAGGAGACCAGTGACTGTTACAACCTGGTTTATGTCACTGGTTTATGCTCTCCCAAATGGTCCAGACCCTGACATCTCCACACAGGTAAGTTTCATCCGTCCCCTTCTTTTTGGTCATTTTGTGGGCTGTAAAAACTGTGCTGCTGGAGCTACTGCCCTGTTTTCTGCAAGGGAGAATGTGTCTTCCTGTGCAAGGCTGGTTCCCAGGTCAAACTGCACTCTAACACTCATTTACCACCCCGTGACTCTCATTAGTATTTGCTTTTTCAGCAAACCTTCAACTGATAAGTGAGAAAAACAGATCTTCCCTGCTTCTTTTACTGTAGTTGAAAACAGCTCAGAAATGCAGTCAGGAAGCCTCTCTGAATGACAATGAGAAAGTAGGCTTGTGCAAGTGTGGCGGAACAGGACTTGTCTGAAACTGGGGTTGGTTGCATTTTGTTTAGAGCAAAGAGCAGAGCTGAGTCTTATTTTAATTCTTGACCAGTTAGGCATCTCAGCTTCAACATTTCTCATGCTCAGGCAACATAAATCATCTATAAGCTCCTCATATCTGAAGGGGATTTTTTTAGTTGGAGAAGTCCAGGGTGCATTCTTCTCTACCTAGCAGCTTTTGAATTTAATGAACCCAGTCTATATTTAGCCTTAATTTGAAGGATGCGTAGACTGGATGTCCTGTTGGAAGCGCGTGGAAAACTGCCTGCTGACCTGACCTGTGCTTGCATTTCACCCAGCAGCTGCAGCCCGATTGGCGCATTAAACACTTTCAAGTCATATTCTCCTGTATAAAGAAATATCCTGAGTTGAGTTGGCTGTGAGCAGGAGGGGAAGTGACCTCTTGGGTCAGTGTTTATTGCAATAGTTATAAGAAACCAAGGAGTGAGTCCATAAGGGGGTGCATGATTCCAGGACAATGCCTCTGGTACGGTGAGATCCTCTCTCAAGTCTCCCAGTTTGGAGAGCCCTACCTGAAATGGCAAGAGCAGGGCTTGAGGGATTGCTGTTTCATTCTGCCATTGGTATACTCTACAATCTTACATTTCCCACTTTCCTCTCTGTAAAGCAGAGACTATAGAACAATTTTTTGCAAGACCCCAGTGTGACTTAACTGTATTATTCTGTAGGATTCCACAGCAGCTCAGCTATACGTGGCTCAGGAGAGAAGGCAAGTCAGTCACTTCTCTTAGTTTGCAGTGACAGCAGTGCCAGGATGTGGATATTGCTTTGTGAATCCTTCTGAGACCTTGGCCTGCACAAACTGGCACTTGGAAATAGTCTCCGGCTTGTTCACCCTTCATATTCACATGCCTACCTCCAGACTCTGACCTAGAATTCTGTTGTTATTCCACACACAATAATATCATTCACATATTAGGCCATGGGCTTTTCAAGGTCAGTGCCATCAATATGTGGAAAGCACTAGAGGACAATAACAGGTTGATAAATCACATGGCAAATTAGGAAAAGGCCCTCAAGGGTTGTAAAACATATCAGATCCACTTATCACAAGCCTTTCTGATAGTTTCTGTGAATCCCTGGTAGTAAACATCCTGCTTACAGTGCTAAGGTTGCTTCTTCATGTGGTAACAGGCAGCAGTCAATCCCAACCACTTCTGATATACATCCTGACATTCTCCTTTCTTTTTCTTGACAGGACCCACTAGAGTCACTCACCCTGCAGAGCTGAACAATCTCTTCTGCTTTCAAAGCTCATGAGACACAGGCGAGGGCTTGTGAAGAAATGCTGCTGATTCTCTCGGGATTGTGCTAAGATGTTTCCACTTGTTGAGGAATACATTTGGTATCGTCAGCTCAGTGTGCAGCTGAAGGGCAAATGACTGGACACTCAGAGACACAGCAGGAGCCGATGATGCCAGGCTTCGGCTGTGAGGATATAAAGCTGAGGGTTTCCTTTTTGGGGGGTTCCTCCTTGGAGGCACACAGCTCAAGTTGTTATTTTGTTGTTGTATCATGATTAAACTTTTTTAAGGATCCTGATATCTGAGAGTCTGCTATGGGGAAATCTGGGGCTGAGCTGGTAAGGAAACCTGGCCTGACTGAGGCAGGTGGTGTAGCCATTAAGGGCCTTGGTCGCAGCTCAGGTGGTGCAAGTGTGGCTGCCAAAGTGGCTCCTGGGTAGTCACACAGGGAAGTTTCCTTAACACCCTTCTTGCTTTGTTCCAGGGTCAGTGGCTGGGACAGTAGCCAGAGGTGCTTTGGAAATGGTAGGGCAGGGCAATATTTATGAGACACTTGTAAACCAGTGATGTGGCTGGGGTAATCTAGCATCTAGGTTCCTCTATAGTAGTAAAATTAATGTTGCCAGGCACTGGTATATTGCCTACTCTGACCAATAGAAGTGTCTCTTGTACAGTTTTGTCCTGTGCAACAGCTCAAGGCATGGTACAAGAATCAGCACAACCGGTATGGACATGACTAGCTCAATGCTACCTGGCCTTCATGCCTCAACAGGTCCTAGGTTCATTTAATTTAATAGTACAGATGTACCATATGGCTCCAGAGCTGTAATTTGCTGCCTTTTGGAAGAAAGGAACACAAATCTCTTACCTGTCCTAAGCATCTGATTCCTGGAAGGAAGGTGGCTCACCATTCAGTTTAGCAGAGCAGGGACACTGACACACCACTGAGCAGCACAGGCACATCCAGCAAACACACTCCTTTCTACCTACCCTTGGGGTGGGATTCACCTCCCCTGAGAACAGCTGTGTCTCCCTGCAGAAGGGTGAAGGAGGACAGACACCTCCAGGTGATAATTCCTCCCACCTTAGCCAAAGCTAGGTGCCTCATCTGAGTCTGGCTGAAAGGAGCTGTTTTCTCACGGCTCATGAGGCTGGGATATGCCAAAAGGGTGGTTTGTGTCCTCCAGCCAGAGAACAATTCTCCCCATATGATATGGACACAGCAGACGAGTGAAACATTCACTGAGGAAGAAATGGCCAAGTTATCTTCATCCTGTTAGCTCTGTTCCTGCCACACTGGGTCCAGTGTCACTAGGAGATAAAGAGCAAGTACCTTATTATCACCACCATGTCTGCCCTTGAGGGTTTATTCTTTCACCCCCTCCTGTCTTTGTTTCTTTCCCCCTTCCCTGATTTTTTTCTGTGTTGTCTCCCTACTTCCTACCATGCAATTCCCACTTCCCATATGAGTTTCATTCCTACCCTGTCCCCATCCTGTCTGCTAAAATAATCAGCAGTGAAACCCTGAATATGGCTGTTCACATTGTTTCCATGGGACTCGGTGGCAAGTCTCCTAGTGCGATGAATGAAGGCAGGACGCGCTTCTCAGAGCCATTGTTTCAAGCTGTCTGCTGTCTCAGGAAAGCACTGCCAGCTCCATTTACAGAGTCCTTGACTGCTGTGTTTTCTCCTCCATCTGCTGTGAGTAAGAAAAGAATCAGGTTCTTGCAATTTAAACAGTGGTTGCTTAGTTTGTGGAGTGCATACTTCATCACCATGCTTCCCATGGGCCAGAGTTGATCCATGGGGAAGATGTCAGATGAGAGCATCATGAGGTGGTCCTTTGTAAGCAGCCACAGAGTATATTCACTCCCTGATGTGGTTGTTAAGAGCAGGAGTCTGGCTCATGACTGTGGAATAGGACTGACAAACCTGAACTGAGGCTCTCCTCCTCCCTGGAAAGCCTGATGTCATGTTCATCACATTTACAGTTTTCAATCAGCAGAAAACATGGAAGGAGACAACCCACATGTGTTTGGAGAGAGCTGCATAGACATCTCCTAACTCAGAATAACAATAATGAAAACATGCTGCAGCACCTTTTAGCTATGACATGTGGTACTTGCAGTCTGTGCTGGTAATTTGAAACATTTTAGTACATAATCTAAAACTGCCCACAAGTAAACAGGAATTATGGTAGATGAACCTAGAAGATATCAGTAGAATTCGCAGGTTACAAAATAGTTTCTTTTTTGGACATTTCGGTCTGTTTTAATAACTTCCAGGCTTCCAGCATACAGAAACTGGCAGGACCTTGCCCAATGTCTGAATAGCTGAACTGTACAGTTTACAAGCATGACTCACAAAAAGAAGACTAAGTGGGATCTGAATACTGATGTAACAAAAGTGAGTATGAAGTGAGACATCCCGTCTGCTGAAGAAACCAGTTTCCTGGTAATTTACCAGTTCGAGTACCAGTTTTCTGGTAATTGAAAATTCAAGGCAGTCTCATCTTTTCAGTAAAAACATCTTCCCATACCAGGAGAACAGCTTTCTATCCATGTCCTGCCCAGTGTTGCAAGAAATTTGTTATGTCTGCTACTGCTCTTCCTCTTTTGACCCAAGCAATGGATCAATGTTCTTCTGTGCAGTTTGTATACGCTTTAAGTGTGCAGCTAGAGGCCCTGCTACAGCAGAGCCTGGAGGGTCCCAACCTCCTTTTCTAAACAATAAATTCTCTGAAAACAGGGAAGGGTGACAATTTCTTGTAAAACGCCAGTCCTTTCACAATGACAGATAGTCCCCCAAAAGCTCTCCCACTTCCCCCTCCCCTCATGCAGAACGAGGCTGTGACGATTCCTCTGTGGGCACAATGAGAGGGTTTCAGTACTTCAGCCCAAGCAGGAGACAGCTGTCCTATCCAAAGATCTCTGTGAGGATCTCCCAGCTCCTGTGATCACTATGTGAAGTCCTGAGGCCTGGTTCTGGGCTTATTTCTGGTTTTGGTTTTTTGGGGTTTTTGGTCTTGTTTTGTTGGGGTTTTTTTCTGGGTTGTTTCTTGCTTTATCACATATAATTCCAGGCTAAGATTGCAAATTCCTGGGAGAAGGGGGATTCAGCAGCCAAACCCTTCCAAGAAGGAGGATCTAAATTACTGTGTGATGCTGCTATTCATCACAGTCCCTGGCTAGTCTTACGAGGGAAACAGCTTCAGCCCCGCAGTTTAAGAGTGTCCTTTCTCCCCAAACTCTGTCACTCAAGAGGTGGAGCATTGGCCTGAGACATGCAGGTCCAGGGGAGAGAGAAGCTCCTCCAGCTGGTCCTGTGGAGCAAACCACTGAGGACTAGAAAGCAGGCAACGCGGACAGCAGTCCAGGGGTTAGTGCTCTGGGTAGAAAGAGGGGTAGATGGGCTTAGACTGTGATAATTGAGCAGTTTGTGCTCTTCCTATGACAACAGCATATTTTACACATACATCAGAACGCACAGTGCCCTCAGAACATCAATGGCATGGCTACAACATTAGCTGGCTGCCACTTCTGCAACACATGTTTCAGCCTGGAGGGCTTGAGTCCTTTCTCAGACCCAAGCCCTTTTCTAGACCTAAGCCCAGGTGACTCATCAGTTTACCAAAATCAGGTCGCCTAGGATAAATAGGTCTTTAACCACTGTGCTATCCTGTGTCTTTGTGCCGTTTGTTATTTCATAATCTTTCCTAGGCTGCTGACAGTTTCAAAAAATCAAGTCTTTTGTTGATGTGAAATTTAGTGGTAATTACAGTTCCGGTTTGCTTTCCCCAACAGCTGGAGAAGGAGGTAGAAGCACAAAGCACATATGTGGCATTGTGGGTGGGGAGGGAGAAATTCTTCAGCAGTATTTGTAGATTAGAAATATGGCTGCCAAAAAGCGAGTTCCCAAGTGCCTGGGGTCCACGTGTTAAAAGAGCAGAGTACCATCTTGGCATGGAAAAGGAACATTCCATGAAGAAACTCAAAATCTCCCCAGGTCACAGGGTCCTTACCAGAGATGAAAGCCCATGAACTGCAAAGTGGTACCCCATCAGCTGCCTTTGCCACCAGGCAATGTATTCTGCTTTGACTGCTTTGAAAGCAAACCTCTTACAGGAAACATGTGCTGGGTATACAAATGCAGTGTTTCATTTATTTATGACAGAAATGCAAAACCAAACAGGCTTTCACAG
Source organism: Regulus satrapa (assembly GCA_013396955.1). Taxonomy (NCBI): domain Eukaryota; kingdom Metazoa; phylum Chordata; class Aves; order Passeriformes; family Regulidae; genus Regulus; species Regulus satrapa. The sequence goes on along the minus strand of VWZN01005429.1, from coordinate 652,064 downwards.
TTCTAGGTCACAGATGTCTTTAACGAAAACCAGCTATTGGAATGTTAATAACAGCTTCTTGTATCGTAAGCAATGAGTCCACTCAGTCATGCTTTTAGGAAACTAACAGTTTCAACAGATCAACCTATTAATCATTTGGCCTCCTAATAGTTCATGTAAGGGCAGCTCTTATGAATTTGTTAGTGTGGTGTGCTGACAGTTTGCTGAGCAGTGCATGCAAATCCACCAGATTCAGTTCCTCTGAGGTCCAAAAATGACAGGCTGTCCTCTAGGATACTAACGAACAATCCATTTGACCCAAACTGCTTCCATTCATTCAGTCTTTAATCACTTAGCTAATTTGGAAATGCTCCTGTGGCTACAAAATATTAATCAGTGCTAAGAAGATGACAATTCATAACCCCACACCAGCCACTCTGGAAACCCAAGTGACAAGCTGCAGTAAAATATTGTCCCTTAGAGCAATCAGGAAAAGATGATGATTTATACTGGCCATGAGAATAACTGTAAGGTGAAACTGTTTTTTGCTTTCACTGGTCAGAGGCAGGTAGTCTGGGTAAATATTTTTTAGAAGTGTTAGCCTGGAAAAATTGTGGAGTTCCTGTAGATTGAATCCCTGTGTTTTCCTATGCAAGGTCTGCTGCCTCTGCTCGGCATCTTCATTCCTCAGAGCCTCTATGTCAAACTGCTTAAATTGAAATGGGATGAAACAGACAATGACACCTGTGGATTTTGTCCAATTTTCAGGCAGAAGGTGCACAGCACTAAACTGCACGATGTAAGCTCATTACTTCTATGTATTTTTAGACATTCTTTCAAGGTTAATCACTATTGTTGCCATTAGAAAGCCAGGAAAGATTAGCTACAGCTGGACTTTCTTCTCCTAAAGCTTCAGATTCTAAAGTAAGGAAAGATTCTGTGATCAGTCCTGGTGCATGGTATGGAGTTACAGCACAGAGAAGCTTTAGCTGTCCTCACTCTCTGGTTCCTCTGCTGCAGCCCCGTGCTTAACATGGTTCTGTAACTCCTCTCCAAGTCCCAAGGCTGTTGGTGAGTAGGTTGAACTAAGACATGATGTTTCCCAGTGCAGAGGCAAATACATGTCATGGTGGGCATGGTCCCTTCTGGCACAGGGCGAGCAGGTGGAATTCACAAATCTGATTGTCAAACCTTTGAATCAGCAGTTGGTGGTTGTCCTGAAGGCATGAAAAATATGTGTAGCAATTCTTCATGGGAGAGTATAAGACAGATGAAGCCACACATTCTTTGTTCTGTATCTGTATCTTACCCACCGTTTGCTATATTTCCCTCCCCTTCTGAGGACATGTATGCTCGTAGCTAACTAGCTGTGTAATCAAGGTGACAGCCTGAAAGATATTTTCCCTTTATTCCTAGTAAAGAGAATAAACAGACTCATTTTTTGGGCCGTTTTGGACTTGTGTCCTTCAGCTGAAATTCGAATCATGGCAGTGAGATGCTGCTGTAGCACTTAGCCAGTGCTGGGCAGCTGACTCACAAGGAAGAACATGCTTTGCAATTGAAACAATGCTGTCTACCAAGAGCAGTGCAGACCAATACTCCTAGTGTGCAACCCTAGTCCTTTACTACACCACATTTTTAATCAAGGCATTCCATTATTAAAAGAGAAACCTGTGGCTAACAAGCACTGATTTTACTGTGTATTCTAATACAATACTCTCTACATGGTGTACCCAGGTTTTCTCCCCATCTCTACTCATACATACAATTTACTACCCTTACCAGGTGAGTTGGTATATTTTCTTCATCACAACCAATCATATTCCAGTTATATAGACATCACAACTTACATCATAATGCTGGACTGCGCATTTAATACATGTGTCTTGGGATTTCTGTCCTAATGGGACATAAGTATTTGTGCCTGCCAGTTGTCACCAGGAAAGTTCTGTGCTTACCCCAAAGAAAACAGTCCCATAACCTGCCAACATGTGTGTGTATGCACATCTAGTAGGGAAACCATCATCACTTTCCCAGTAAAATCAACCACAGATAATAATTGCTTCATGAAAAAGAAAGGACATGTAAGGAAAGAACTGCTGCAAAATGCAATGGTTTGCTATGTAACACTGATGCTTAACCTGCTGTTGTCAAAGGTGAAAGTTTAAGAATGAAGCGTCCTTGCTTCCCCATGCTGCATGAGAAAAAACAGTGTCACAGCCCACAGAAGGCAGTTGTTTTTGTGCAGAGTTCCTGTTTGTTACTCATTTCCCCTCCTGTGTCCCAACACTCTGCCTCTTTAAAGCTCTTCCAAGATTCCTTATAGGAGAAGGTCTGCTGCCAGCTCAGAGCTTCCTGTTGTACTCTGAGAGAACCTTATCTCTGCAATCTTCATGCAGACTGCAAGGAGATTTTGTGTTTGTGTTTTTACAAACCAGTCCATTTCTATGGACTAAGCAATCTCTTGGTGCTGACTGTGATGGAGCACTTGGTCAGAAAAGTCATTAAGTAGATTTGTTTAGTTTGCAGGTTCCAAATAATTACCTGCCTCTATAATTCCTGACAAGTTAATACTGCCAGGTTGCCTTACTTAAAAGTCCTTTACAAAGTTCTTAAAATGTCCCTAAGAGATGCCTAGAAAGGCTCTTTGCCTTTCTGTGGTGTGTTTTGTCTTTTGGTTTTCTAGCACAACTCTCATCTCTGGGCCTCTACATCATACTTGTGCTCAGGAAAATAAGAGCTTCATTTTCTTATAGCTCTTCTCAACAGCAAGGGCATCACTGCATTTCTCAGGTCCACTGAAAGTCTGTCAGCATTCAAAGTTAATGTAAAAAAAGGCTTCATTTCTGAGATCCTCCTTAATTTTAACTGTTTCCTTACTGCACTTGTGCATCTCTGCACAGAAGCTGTATGAAAGTGAAGCCTCAAAAATATGATAGTATTGATAATCTGTTCTTATCACGTTCTACTCTGGCACTGGATAAAGATGACTGTTTTTATGTCTGTTCAGAGGTACAAGTATCCTCCTGTTGGAAGGTGATGATGTTATTCTCCAGTGACATCCCAGGCAGCTGCCAGCAATGGGATAACATCACTGGCTGTAGCTGCCAGAGCAACTTTTATCTGGGAGAAGCTTGCTCTCAACAAGTCAACAACACATGCTTCCTGGGTCAAACTCCAGATGCCAAATTTATTGAGAAGTAGGTAGCATCTCTAGGATCGGGACGCCCAGAATGTTCCACTTATTGCAAGAGCTGTTGAACATTGATATAATGGAGCTTCTGGTTTGTTAATGGCACCAAAGTGACCAATATCAGGGTTAGCTCTCAGGAAGGTCCCTGCCAGAGCAGAGCTCAGAGCAGGGAGTCCTGAATCTGCCCTGTGCCCATTTCTCTGAGGCCATCTGATATCTTTCACATGTTTGGAGGAGGAGTTGTACTGGCTACTTAGACATCTCTCATGCTAATGAATAATTAGGGACCTTCCCAGTTACTCAGTCTATATTAGGAAAGAATTTCTCTACTGTTAATTAAAATAAGAACAGCAGGGGAAGGCCTAATATCCTGGATCAGTTCTTCATTAAAGAGGAGCCAGGCTGAGCTGGCTTTGCTCTCCACATGAATCACACACTTGCTGTTGTGACTCTGTCTAGGAATGAGGTAAAGCTGCCCAGAGGCTGCTCTTTGGGGAGGAGCTACAGTGTCCCAGTGCTGCCATGGAGAAGGTGCTTTCTTACTGTGATGCACAACCACAGTTTATCACCTGAGATGCTGCAATGAACAGCTTGGGTATGCCCATGGCTTTGGCATCCACAGAGGCAGTGTCATCTACAGGCACCAATACAGTAACTCCAGAGATGGACAGTTCAAAAGAGAGTGAAGTGAAGAAGTGTAATTTTGCTCTGTGTTGGCGTGAAATAGTGTAAATTCTGGCTTGTCCATCTGTCTGGATTCAATAAAAATTGGTGGGCTGAGTGGTAGCTTTCCTTTCCCTTTGCAAGGGGAAAGGAGTCAGAGCAGCTTGTGACACACAGCATGGATGAGAAGGTGAGCATTATTTCCAGGACTCAGAATGTAACAGTGACAAATGCTGCACTGACAGTGACAATATGGGAGCAGGGAAGGCAAATGCTTTGTGTGTACAAACAGAGAATTATGAACTCTGTAAAAATCAGTGAAAGGAGAAGGAAATAATCTGCTGAAGGAAACTTGTAAGATCCTAACTGGGGGCTTAAGAGGGAAAAAAAGGAAATATGGAAGAGATAAGTCCTTCTGGTGCTTCGTAACAAACCAGCGCAATGTAATCTTCTCAAGTGAATTCTCAAAACAAGATAGTAGTATGTGGATGAGAAGTATGGTCTGGCCTCCCACTTAACAAGCCAAGGGCTGATCATCATTACCAGGAATTCATTCATGAGGGCAGGAGAGGAAAGCATCAGCTTTGAGCAGACCTGTCCAAATGAGAATGTTGACTATTTTGCCTCATAGAAAACACACTTGTGGACTTTTCTGCAGCACTGACCTTACAATGTGACTTCATGCACTGCAAGGATCCTGTTTCCAAATAGCCCCGTGAAACTGACAGACACAAATTTTACCTTTCATTTTTGAATAGTTTACTCTTCTTTTCTAATGAGCTTGTTCCAGTTGTCCCCACCAGAGTCTTGTCAAGCCAAATCTGGGTAGACGGTGACTATGGCAGTGTCAGATGAAGAAGGAGTAGGTGGCCATGCCCCTAAGCTCTTTTCTTCTCCCACTGTCACCCTTGGAGAATGGTTATCAATACAGCAGCCTTGCTTTTGGCATCAGAGGTTAATTTCCTAGCAAATTATTGAAAATTAAAAGTTATTTCATTTTCCATACAGCAGCAAATAACAAACTATTAATATTATCCTGAGTTGAAGACCTCTGTGGTTTGCCAACGTGCGATAATTATTTGGCTACTTTGAGCAGACACCATCAGGTTTTTTGTGACATTCATTTACTGCTGGGTCCCCAAAGCCTTATTATATCGTGCCCTGGAGAAGAGGTAGAAAACTCCTCTCTCTCCACTGTCAGCATAAGACTGTATTACGTGGTGCTGAGCCACTACACACACGGATCTTCTGAGCATGAGCATGGTTCACCCCTCTGGCCCCAGGCAGTTCAGGAGATGCTGGTGATCCTTGGGGTGTTACTGTCCCTGGCTGAGGGAGGCAGTTTAGCCACTGTACCCAACTAGAATGCAGATGTCCATATTTGATCTTGTGGACTAGACTCCCTTCTAACACCTGAAAAGATCAGACACTTATAATGTATGGTTCACCTCAGCCTAAAGCAGAGTGCTGAAACAGATGATTTGCTCTCTCTCCACTGACTGAAAAGATACTATCTCTTAAATTTGGGAGCATAGGCTTGCTCCACTTACCAAAAGCTGACCCCGACAAAGCACTCATCAGAATAATCATTACAATGTGACTTTATATTAAAGTGTGACATTTAATATAAAGTTCTGGGGGGAGGCAGATCAGCCTGAGTTGGTCACTCTCTCAGCACAAAACGTGATGGGATCAAAATGCTTCCCCAAGGGAGAGCTGCAGGAGCACAGCCCCAGAAGAACCACTGAAGCAGCAGCAAAGCACCTCAGTTTCCACCAGCTGCCACCACCCTAACTGGGTGGGAGAAGAAAGAGGTATTGGGTGAAGGAGGAAGGTGGCCCAATAGCCAAATCACTTCTGCATACATGGGTTTGATTCCTGTATGGGCCATTCAGTTAGGGATTGGACTTGTTCTTTCTGGGTCCCTTCCAACTCAGATTCTGTGATTCTGCAACTTCTGAATGCTTTTGGAGAGCTACCACTGTCACGCTGATGGTTCTGCTTGGTCCTCTGTAACCAATTCTTCTTCAACCTCCAGCCATTGTTTGTCTGTAACCTTTTCAGGTTTCCCTTCCAAACATCAGCAACTGATCTGCTCTGGGCTAAACATGGCCCAGCCCTGCCAGCCTATGGAAGACTGAAAACAGCCAAGGAGTATACCAAGAAAGGATCAAAGAGTGTTTCAAATTTAGAGTAAGAGAGTCTCCTAGATGATCACAAGAGCACTCACATCACATTCCCAGTTCCCATTTTCTGTCTGCCCAGGTTGGTCATCACTTCATTTGAGACAGTTTTCAAAGCTGTCAACTGTCCTGTGTTCTCAACTTCACGACTCCAGGGTCCTTTCACAAACAATAACCTGGTGACAAAAGGGGCAGAGTAACAAAGTTCTCCTCTTCCACTTCTGGCCAAGATCAATAATTTAATATCAATCATTAAGTTGATATTTTCTTTTTTTTTTTTTTTTTTTTCAGTTCAGAGAAGGGAGGAAGAAGTGGCAGACAGTATTTTGAACCTATCAGTCATGGTGTGATATGAAACTGAAAAGTTTCTAAGACACTACAAGGTCTAAGTCCCCTTGAATGTTCTTTAGATACTCGAACGCCTAAAACCCAGAGGAAGTCAGAGGTAATGATAGTCAACAAAAGTCTAAATTACTTGATCAGGGCATAGCAGCTGATAAGTACACTCTGATACCTTGCAAAATTTTGCCTATTTATAAAGAAGCTTTCCCCCTGGCTTTCCTCAGTGCCAATTGAGTGCAAGCGTTGGCAAGATCCACGCTAGTTTGTCTGGACTCCGAACCACTTTGCTGAATACTTAATCAAGCTGCTCGCCTCCCTTTCCCAACAGAGGCCATTTATACAGCAAGAGAATCAGCTGGTCGATGAAGCAGACAAGTGGAGCAGGGGAGAGGGAGCAAGCTCTTTGAATGGGATGAGAACAGAGCCACCGGCACCTCAAGAAAGTTTATCTGTCTCCAGTGCCAAGCATACACAGTGCTAATCTTTTGTTGCCATGAATATTCAAGCCCAGCTGCCAGCAACAGAGGGAGCAGCTGCAGTGGCAGAGCTGGCAGGTCCCCTCGTGGTGCCCTCGCTTGCCGACCCTGGCATCTGGGTCTGTCTGGGTGTGGGGAGGGGGAGATGCTGCTTGCATTGCAGACAACAGACAACGAGCCATTCAGCAGCCCAGCCCCACGCTTCCATAGCAGCAAGAAGTCAGGAACACACTCGCCCTGCAGAGCCCAGGACTGTCCTCTCTTGCTAGCGTGGGTATGCCAGATGCTCCAGATGTTTGGGGTCATGTGAAGCCCTGGAGGGAAGAGGTGAGTGTGGGATAAGAAAGAGCAACAGCTGAGGCAATGTAAGAATGAAGAACGCCTGCTGCTGCTTGGAGAAAATAGTGAGACAAAATCCCGCAGGCTCCCTGGAAAGCTAGACATACATAGCCCTAGGCAGATCACAAGTCCCATGGGTTTTTGGCAAAGGTGCCTATTTGTTATGACTGGGCGGGCTGGTGAAATGCCATTACAAGAATGCAGCACTGGTCACAGACCAGTTGGCAGACGAATGCTGCTGCAGTGTCATGGAAGAGTTGAAGGATTTTTGTCATGTGAGGTGGGAAGTAGCAGTAGGAGAAAGCCATGAATTCTCCTCAGATGAGTTCCCAACTTGTGCTTCTCCATAATTTAGGGCAGAATTTCAGGGACAGGGAAATGTAAGAGCAGGTCTTTGCCTGAGCATTCTTCATAGGGGCAGATAAATGCTCTGCAAGAGACAACAGGTCAGAGCAGACATCCATGCTGCCAAGGCATCACTCTGCCCAACACCAAAGTCATCAGAGGCTGTATTGACCATGCCTTGACATGGAAGATTGCAGAAACACAGTTTGCTTAGATTTCCCCTGAAAAGCAAAGAAATGAGCAAGGGAAAAAAAGAAATGAAAACAAAACAAAACAAACCCCCAAACCAACCAACCAAACAAAAACCCAAAACAAAAACAACATATGACTGGCGAAGACAAGACCAAGCTTCAAGAAACACCTGAGGCTCAGATTTCTTCTCACCAAACCCACTGTCACAGAGCTTTGGGAGGCTGGAGACTGCTGCTGAACTTTTTGCTTCCGTGTATTGAAGAAGGTGGCTCCTGGAGCCCTTGCTGTGATCAGCTGTCAACTTCTGACATTCAAAAATGTTCATTCCCATTCTTCTTAGTCTCTAATTCCTTTCAGGAAAGCAGAGCCCCAGAGCAGCGATACATCCAGGTTACAATGCCATGAGCACAACGTTGCCTAACCAGAACTGCAAATTTCCTGCTCTCTGGCACATAACTTTCCATCAAGCACAGGCATAGTGCTTGATGGAAAAGCAAAACAAACCATTTATCCAGACCTCCTTGGTACAGGGCTCAGAAATGTAGAGTAGTTGATATTGCTAGAACTAAACCAGAAAAAGAGACAGACACATATCCTAAGAGAGGGAACAGCCTTTGAAGGACATTGTGCAGTTAGCTATTGATCTCCAAGAAATGGGGGACTGGAATTTTCCAGAGGAGGATCAGACCCGATCATCTGGGGGTTTGCATCCCCAGAACAATATCTGTAGGCAGTCCATAAGAAAAAATGAGCTATAGACATGTCTTGGGATTTACATTTTAGAACACCATGGGAACTAAGGTAAGCACTCTTAGGCAAGAAGTAATACAGTACAGCAAAGAAAAGTGATATCTTAACTATGTTGAACTTTCCAGTCCTCAATCCTGTCTCTATCCTTCCTAATTAAAAAAAAAAGAAAGTCTATTCTAACTGTATTTGCAAATAGGACATCTCAGAAAAAGAGGGAAAAGTAGGAATAAAGGCAGGAGAAATCACATGTATCAAAACGTTTCATGTTTTCTTTGACTTTTTTTGTATCAAATTTTAAAAGATAATCTATATTGAAATAGCTAATGACACATTTTATATTTAAGTATGAGCCTTAATAATAAACACAAATGTAATAGCACCTACCTAAATAATCTGATTTTTGCCTAAATACAATTTTTCCCGATTTTCTGGCAGAACTCTTCTCAGAGTAAGGGCCCAGCCACCCCACAGTCTACTTGCCTGGCACACATTTCATTCAGTATTAGAATGGACACAGTATATAGATGCTTCACATAGATTTATGACTATCTTTGTCCTTAGATTGATATTAAGTGATAAACAGTTTGTGGAAAAGAGCTTTATCCATAGCAAATCCACCTCCGCCTGCTGCTGCTTTTTCACACTAAGAGGTCAAGGGTTTAGAAACTGATTTCAGACTCCCAAGCTGTTACCGACAAAGTGCTGATATAGCAGAAGGAAGGGCCATGGTCACAAAAGGTATCTTTGTTTGCAAGAATTTAAAATCCCTTCTCATATTCCACTACTACTATATTTCCTTTCTCCCGGTTTCACCTTGGATTGAGCTACATCCTTCGGGCCTTAGTATCATTAGATACACTTTTCCTCCTGTTTTTTTCTGGATTTGAATGCAGTGGATCACATGAAACTCAGTAGCACTGGTCTGTGCTCTGGGAGTTTGCATTACCTTAGCCAAAGTGTTCCTGGTGATCCCTCGTTGCTTTGAAATGCTGCTCTGCACTCTCAAACCCATCAGGTGTGCACACAGCGCTGCTGCCATGCCACACAAGCACATTATAGACCAGATGAGCATAGAACAAGCATCTGATAAAAGGAAAAGGTGGACAGAGCTTTACCTGGGCTCCTCTCCTTGCAGCACAGTGCTCTGGAGAGATGCAGCCTGGCCAGGGTCTGAGCTTGGCTCCATGACTTTTGTCATGTACAAATTCACCTGATGGAATTGAATGCCTGATTTAAGACTACTTTGGGATAGGAAAGGGCCTATCCAGCAAGATACATTCCAAAATGAGAAAGCCCCTTCAAACTCTCATCACAAACCACTGCAAAGGGGAGAAGGGTTTTTAAAGGGAGAGAGAGCAGGGGAAGTTGTCAATGCCAAGATTTAGGAAAAGATGGTCAAGGGAATATTTAGACTTTATTTTTACCTCTATACGACTAAAAACACAGCTGAAATGCCACCAGAGTATACTCAGCAGCAGGTGCAAAGAGATTTAACCCCATCTGAAGGAAGCTAAGGGACTTGGTGTAGCCACATCTAGTTCCGTCCTGCCCAGCATCCCAGGAGGAGTCCAGATCCACAAGCGGGGGAGGCACTCTGAGTCTCCTCACAAGACTGCTCCACTTTGCAGATGGAAATGAGATCCCCCAGGCTGGCTAAAGGGGAAGTGTACACTTCCCACAGAGGAAAGCAGCTCAGCAGAGTAGGGGTTTGGGCTCCCAAGGGGATGAGGAGTGTGGATCCCTCTCGCACTCGTCTTCTGATTTGATGGGTGTTGGGTTCTTTCCCACACAGTGAGACATTTAATTAGGACCCATCAAAACTATTCCCCAGCATCCTGTGTTCTTTTCTTCTCAGCAAATTCCCACATGTGGGAATGGGTTAGGTGAGCTCTAAGGAAGACAGGTACTAGTCAGTTGTTCAGAACAACAAAACCAAAGCTTTTCCTGGGCATAGTTATTTCTTTTGAGGGTGGAGGGAAGAAAAAGGGGACTTTAGCTAAGTGGGAGAGAGGAGAGTATGAATTTCTGCGTTTACAACCTGAACTCATCTTCCTGAATTCTGCCAAACAACCTGTTCAAACACCTAACTCTTTACCTATGCCAAGCAAATAATGATAAAAATGTATTTTCAATCTGGGAATAGTTTGTGCATGTGTTGTGATGGAAGGTAGAGTGTCATGCAGAGACTTGCAGGCTTACCTGTGTTTGGCATACACATTTCCCTTCATCGCATCAGTTTGATACAAGATTAGTTATTCAGAATGGAAGCACCTCATTTTTTGGTAATATTGAACTTCTCAGCTCTGCATCCCACCCCCTGCTGGGGGCCAGTTCAAGCAAGGACTGCTGCGGGGAGCAGATGTGCTCACACCCATCAGCTGCTCTTGGCACACTGGCTGATCCCAGTAAGTGGATGGAGCCTAGCAAGAGGAGGAAGAACTCATGGGAAATACACACGACACCTATCTTGGGTGGCAAAATATCTTGCTGCAGCCCCGACTTGAGGGCAATCAGTGAGAGGGGACTGATTCAGAGGGCTTTCTTCTGATGTCCTCAAAGGCAGGAACTAACTGTATAAGCAACATTCCATTCTGTCCCTCCTCCTGAAATCCAGCCCATGGTGCCCTTCCCAGGGAATCATGTACTGCTGCTCTCTGGAAGCCCCTTTACCCAGGTGGGCTGGAGACACTCCCTCAGCCCAGCTTTGTCTCCAGCCCACTGGCCATTTAAGTTTGATAAGCCTCCCACTGCTTCCTGCAGGTCTGATATCTTCCTCTGCCAGGCTAGTGTCTGGCCTCTTCTCCCTGTTTAAATACAGGCAAGATGTTTTTGCAGTAGTTGTTTTGTAACCGTTTCTTAAGATATTTCCTGTTTGGTTGGGGTTTTTTCATTTTTTCCTTTTTACCACAAATTGGATTTTAATGCTTACGTATTCAAAGCAAGAACCTGCCCAGCCCACAGGCCATAGGGCATCTGTCTTGTTTTGCCAGGTGCCAGAAACAGCAACTGGACTCTACCCACTGCCTGGTGGGTGGCAATATTCTTCACAGTTTCTACAGCACTTCCAATTCCCAGTTTTGTAGAATTCCCTCCAAGTCTGCTGTATAACACAGATGCTGCTGCAAATCACTCTGACACTGGTTTAACATCTTTAGTGCTAGAGTGATCCAGAGAGCAGAGGGTCGTGCTGGCAAATTTAACTGAGGCTTGGCACAGAAAACACAAAGACCTTAATTCAGGATTTTCAAATGACCCTCGGGACTTCACATAATAAAAGGAGATGTACAGTAACATCTGTAATTCTTTCTCTTGCACCCCCTCATTTGGAGTTCTCCAGAAAATCTGTGCCCCGAACAACAAATACGGCCAAATCCATCCTAGAGTTGAACCCATAACAAACCAAAACCAGCAACATAAATTTTTAATCGAGACTCATACAAAAAAATCCAGTTTTACCCAAAAATAGGGACAGACAGAATTTCTTGAGCCTTTCTACTGTCACAGGAACAGGCTGGTGTTCTGGGGCTTTTGTCCTCAGTGGAATATGGGGTCACTGCCTTCTCAGATGCTGGGGAGGACAGGCTTTACAACGTGCACAAATAAGAGGAGAAGCTGGAGGATGCATCTTCTGTAACCCATGTGCCAGGCAGAACTGAATCCTACATTCATGAGGGGACAACCTTTCACACTCATCCTGTTGGGCCATGGAATATCACCAGCCAGTAACCACCCAGCACATCTTAAAACAGCTCAGGGACAAAGTCAGCTCAGCTCAGCGTCTCCCTGCCCCCCTTCAGACCCAGAAAGCTGCTTCTGCTTCTGCTGCTGCTGCCGCTGCATTTTCCACGTGGACAAACAAGCAGAGTTTGCAATCTACAGTTTTGCTGCAATCCTGAAAGCAGCTTGAAACTCTGGTGGTAGAGGTTCAGTGTACCTGTCTGCAGCACACAAGAATGCTTTGGCTTCTTGACAATGGGCAAAGCTTCCATTCAGGCATGAGAAAAAGATGAGGGTGCATCGCAGGGCTGGAAAGGGATATTTCAGATACTCTTATGCCATCCCTGCCTATTTTTATCTGCCTTACAGGTGCTTAACTGCTGATGTAGTTCTTTTAAGCTCTGTGTTGTTCAGGTCTGCGTTTTTCAACTTACGCTACGTGTTAGGCTCCAAGGTGTCCCCTTTCTCATGGCAAATCCATCAATAAGAAAAGTTTGGAGATATTTGTAGGATGAGGATTGGAAATTGAACTCAGCCCCAGTTTATCAAAGTACTTAAAGTGCTTGCATTGAAGTGGGGCCATAAATCATAGTATAGTAAACTGCTTCTAGACTGATCCCTGTCCAGTGTAACACTACAATGCCATTTTGATATGCACACTGATACATGGCATTAAGAGCTTCAAAGATTTTAAAAAAAAAAAAAAAAAAGTGGGGTACTTAAAACAGTGATCATTTCTGAGCCTAAACAACTAAAACAAAAAAATCCAAATCTCTGTTTTGTTGCTCTCTTAATAGTATAATTGTGGCCAGATGTATGGTGCCTATTTTTTCAAAGTAAACTGAATTTTAGAGGAAAAAAACTAATTTCGCAATTTGCTGATGCAGTGCCTCAAGCTGATGCCAGACAAGATTTGGCTGACGTGCAAATTTTCCAGTTCATGCATCTTATGGGTAAATGCTCATATTTATGCTTCTATGCTTAGTTCAATACTAGAAACTTTTCTACTGGCTAATACCAGAAAACTTTATAGCATGACTGAGCAGTGCTTGATGCACAGTGCTTCCTGCCATTCGAGTTCTGCACTGCACATGTGTGGAGACACAGCTTGGTACCATGGTACCGGACACAAAGCTGTGTCCCCCCCAGGCCCTCCACCTGGGAACCTCAAAGGTCCCAGCAAGGGCAGATAGTAGGAACCTGGCTCTGGAGGGGTGAACGAACTACAAAAAGGGGTAAAAGCATTCTCTGACATTGCACAGCTGCATAAATGTGCACCTGAGCAGGCCAAACCAGGGAGGGGACGGAAGCCCGAGTAGCTCCACTGGCTGCAGTGGAGCTCTAATCCCAGATGCCCCTGTGGCAGGTGACAACTGAGGCAGAGACCGGGGTATTTTGTGTGCCTGTCAGTCATGTGCCATCGCCACAAGAGCAGATGGGGCGGGCACGGCACGCAGGGACCTGCCTGTGCGACAAGTAAATACACAGAGCTCATTCAAGGCTCTTTCCTTGAATACGCTCACTGGTTCACCCTCAACCCAGTCCCGCGTGTGGACAGTCGGCAAATTTGGCCTCAGGCCCAGCCTTGAGGCTGCTCTTAAAATTCAGCGTGGATGCAGCGCCGGTGTCAGCCTTGGCATCGCCCGGCCCAGGAACGCGGCTCCTGCACCGCGCTGAGCAGCGCTCGGCCCCTCCAGAGCAGGCATTGTCCCGAGGTAGCTGCTGCTCGCTCCTCACAGGGCTGCAATTGCAGGGCAGGAGGAACTCGACTCTTCCCGACAAAGCAAGCCACATGGAAGCAACGTGTTAGCTTACCCCAAACTGTGAATCACTTCTGAAAAGGCAGACCTCTTCCTGGTGTGTTTATACATATAGGGAATCTGCATAAACATGCCACATGTCTAAGCACATGGACTCAGCCATATGCACCCATGAATACACACACGCTTCCTTCCGTGTGTGTGTGCATGTGCGTATGTATCCCTCTGCCAGCACCAGATTTCTGGCAGGAGCTCCTTCTGCCCTTGCCCCACAAACAGCAGGCACTAATTCTCCCATCTGCAGGCTTCACCCTTTTCCTTGCCTTGCTTTCTTGCCTGCCAGCAGACATGCCCTCTCTTTACCTAGTCAGTCTTGCAGTCTCCCCACCGCTTCCTAAACTGGTGCTTTTTATCAAGCGAATTCTCTGCTTGAAGCGTGGTGTCATCGGGGGAAGAGCTGCAGGGGCCAAACGCTGCAGAGATTAAGAGAGTGTGCCATGCCGAAGCCTGCCCACACCCCAGTGCCTGACTGGCACTCCAGAGACACAGCTGGGCACACCTGAAAACCCCAGCCAGAGCAATGACACACCACTTGTCTCTGCCTTGGCTTATGGTGAATGGTATTGCATACTGAGGATAAAAGCATAGTAGCAAGAGATCACAAACAGAGTTTCAAATATGCTGGTTTCTATTTTAGTTTTGCTTTCTAAACTTGTCTATAGGTTATTGCAATTCTGTGTAGCACAGTGATGCTTTGGCTCGAAGCCAAAGGCAGTAGAATTTTGAGGCAGCTGACTGCAAGGTTAGAAATTGGGTTAATACATTTTTAAAAACAGCTTTAATATTAGGTGGTCATCTGCTTTCCCTATTAGATCAGTCTCTTTAATCTTTAGCTATGCTATTTAGCTGCATGCTATTCATGAGATTTCACATTTATTTGAAAACCAGACTGTCCCGGCACTTCTATCTTATGTGTTTCAAGAGACAGCTTCAAATCTAGTCTCATCCACTGAAAAGATTAAACCTTCATAGAGAACTGCCTTAGGTTTGAGTAATGGGGAAATACAATTATACTTTCTTTTCCTCACCCTTTACAGAAGTTTTTTGAACCCATACAAGTGTTAAATTCAGTCTGAGGTAAAGCTGGTGAGGATGTTAATTCTGAATGATTGTTCACTTCTTACCACTTTCAAATAAGAATGACAAATTTGAGAACAAGTCCTGAAATATTTGTTTTGGCAGCATTGCTGAACTAAAAAAGCTTGAAGGAGCATCCTGATATCTCTTGAAACCTCCTTTGTATAATTTTATCAGACATGATTGCCATGTCTCTTTCTAGCACCATCTCCTTAAGATAAACAATCAGATGCAAAGGAGGGTAAAAAGAAAACAGTGTGTAGATGACGAAAATTCCTTTTTTTTTTTCTTTTTATGAAAACAGCTCCAAAGCTGGTCAGTAGTCTCTCACACATGTTTTATCCTCTCCCCAAATCCTTCCTAGGTTGTGTCATTTTAAAAACCTGGAGGCTGGGACATCAAAGAGAGTCCAGGCATAAGAGGAAAGCAAACATGCAGGCACTGTAAAGAATTAATACACAAAGACCTGTGGGATTAGTGCCTGGAGATTTAGGTCTGTTCACAGCCACAGTGGAGACTGTGCAGGCAGGGCATGAGAAAAGATTTGCCTTGAATATCAGAGTTTCCTGGTCCAGGGTTTTTTCAGCTCAGCCTTGCAGGACGGGAAGGCAAAGTCAGCACAAGCAGATCTACACTGAAACAGCAGCTGAGTTACTGCCTCAACTCAAGATCCCTTCCTCCCAGTCAGGGCTGTCACGAAGGCAGGTTTGGTTTCGCTGGGGTACTTTGGTTTTGTTTTGGAAAGATATGCTTTGTCCTTGAGATTTTTTTTTTTTATTTTTTTTTTGGACAACCAACATTTGGGGCGATGCCATAGATTCCATCAATGCAGGAGCCTGCTGCGCCTTTTCTTTCTAGACTGAGCCCCCAGCCTGCGAGACCAGCATGGTGTCTCTTGATCCTTCCAAATGAAATTAGGAAAATGGGCTGGCTGACTTGCATCTGCCCTACGCTGCACGAAACGGCATTGCAGAGAGGGCGCATTTGCTAGGAGAAGTAATAAATGTAATTTCCT
Source organism: Regulus satrapa (assembly GCA_013396955.1). Lineage (NCBI taxonomy): Eukaryota > Metazoa > Chordata > Aves > Passeriformes > Regulidae > Regulus > Regulus satrapa. The sequence goes on along the minus strand of VWZN01005429.1, from coordinate 635,973 downwards.
CCACGAATTAGCTGTGCCACACTGGCTCCAAAGGGGTCGAAGGGAGAACAAGAAAAGAGCTACTGTCTGTTAAAACACCAGCCCCTGACTTATGAAAGGAAATGGGATATCAGGTCATACTTCAAAACCTAATGACAGCAGTGCAGGGGATTTGATCAGACCCATTTCCTTCACCCAATTTTTACGGGGCACTGGGTACCTTAGAGTGAGCACGGAGCCCTCTGTGCCTTTGAGGAGAAGGTGACTGAAGGATAGACCAAAGGGATGGAGGGGAGGGCAAAGCAGGGCACCGGGTTGTAACCAACTGGCTCTGTTGGTGCCTAAAGTGACCTTGTATAGAAGCAGGAAGAATTTCAGGTCGGCAGAATGTAATTACTCTGGTTGGAAAGTTGCCAAGATTCTGGCATTAACATCCCCATGCCTCTAAAAAATGCCACAGGGCCAGAACTATAGATTTCTCCATGGCTAAAAAACAGCACTGGAGAGGTAGAGGAGCCTGTAAGCTTTGTGAGCAGCTTGAATTATTATATAGTGGGGGTTGCATGAGCAGTTAGGTTTTCCAAATCTCTCTTTTAGCTTAAAAAACATGGCTAAATTAAGTAAAAGGGTGGATATTCCCTTCCACTCCCCTCCCCATGCCAAGCCCTCCATTCCCAAGCCTTTCCTCTCTCCAAGAAAAGCAAGAAGAAATTCCCATAGAACTGTGGCAAATGCAACCTGGTAAAATAGCACACACAGATTATTTATCTTCCCCTCTTCCCCCACTGTCATTGCTTTTTGCAAATCAATCTCATTCAGGACAAAGTCTATAGCAGACAGAACAACACTCAATTCTAGCACTATCCCAACATCAAAAAAAGACTGAGGAACTACAGTGCCCCCAACAAGACAAAGGTGAAGTTTTTTTTACTAAGCACCTCCTTCTACTTTGGAACAGTTCTGAGGAAACCAAACTGAGTGTCCTACACTTGGCCAAAGTTTAACAGGACTTTCAGTAGCACTAAAGGCAATAACACTATTACAGAGCATTGAGTCCTGCTGAGTTTCATTGCCAGCAGAAACACTTTGTACAACCCGTGGTGGAGGTTTCCTATACAGGTCTTCAAAATCCAGGGCCCCACATCTGGTGCCAGAGGAGAGGAAGGGACATGCTAGCACAGCAGCTGTATTGGATTATATTCATAATTCTCAGAAATGTACAGAAACACTTTCCAACATGCAAACACTTGTATTTCAGGATTAGTCTTGAAAAGGCAGAATCGAATTCTTCCCTTTCCTGGCACTCTCCCCTTGACCCATAGGGGATCAATCAGCTTGTGAGCTGCAGACAAATATTTGCACACAATAAAGATTCTTTTCAGATACAGCATTTGGCAGGGACTCATTAGAGGAAAAAATGGCACTGCTTTAGACAAGGAGTGGCATGAACTTTTCTCCTTGTATAAGGCAAAGGCTATCAGTTACACAGAAAACAGGCATGAAGTTCTGAGAATGGGGGGCCCAACAGACAGGCCTGAGTGACTTTGAGAGCCCTATGGCATCACTGCACACTGCATGTGCAGGGTGCCACATGACAAAGTTATGGCTATGCAGTATGGCTTCACTTTTAGGTCACACCTGTGTCTCTTTACATCACAGTTGTGCAGAAGAGCTTGAAAAACCAAGATAGAATAGTCACTGTCACAACACTCACATGTTTCTTTTCAAATAGTGTTTTAAAGCCCAGACTCTGAAAGAAGACAGTGATTAAATACTTGTATTTTCAAAGTTAGCTTCTGTCCTTCTCTGCTATAGAAGAAAATCTAAAAAATGCTGGAGGCCCAAAAAGAAGCAGCAGAACTTCATTTTTTAAGTGTCAAAATGTCTTGGTCTCATGCTCTCCAGCTGGCAAGATTATCTGAAAGCCCTGTGGGCTTCTTCCTCAGTAACTTGCCTGACCTGCAACATCTAAACAAACATGCAGGAACACATCCTTTCATTGCTTTCATACAACTTTTGCTCCTATAATTATTCATATTTTATGAAAGCTACCAAGAGAGATGAATAGTCTAACTCTCCATGAGGGTTGTCTTTTTCCCAGTGGAAAAATCTGTCAGTTTCCATTGTGTTGTTGCTCTTGTTTGTACCTAAGAGTCTAATAAAAATTAACTGCTCCTGCACAGATTTTTGGTGGAAGTGCATTTGCTACTTTTTATAACAAGGAAAAACAGAAGCAGACTGCCAAAGAAACTCACATGACTGACTGCAAGTGAATCAGTCAGTGCTATTTTTTGTATATGCATAAAGATTTCAGTCCCAGCATGCCTGGTCCTCAGAGAAGGATCTCTCCCTTACTCTATTTTGACTCACAACAATTGCATTTCTTCTGTAGCATCAGCCCAAATTGACGCCCTAACTGTTCTGCATGCTAGAGAGAATAGTTCTATTAGACAGATTAAAAAAGGCAGTCATGAGATGTCTCTGATTATGCAAGGTGATGCCCTGATGTAATGCAGAAAAATCCCAAGAAGAGGATAAGTGAAAAAAANAAAAACAAAAACAAAACAAAAAAAAACCCAGCTGGAAAAACTGACCACAAGCTTTTTTTTTAGGCAGGGAAAGGGAGCTCAGCTGGTATCATTCCAGTACAGACCAACTTTGTTTCACAGTTTAAAATGTGTTGGGATTGAAATAAAGCTATCCATACAAGCATTGCCTGCCTCAGAGATACTGCTGAGATTTTTTACTGACAATTGTTTGATAATGCCCAAAAAATGTATCGGCACCCTGAACCACTGCAGGTACTGCTTTTATAAATAACAATTTTCAAAGACTTAAGTATGTGTTAATCAAGATGCAATGCTGAATAGGTATGTTACCCCCAGATGGCAGCCTTCAAAGTATTCCTCAGTTCCTGAAGTAAGAGCAGCAAGAAATCACCAAGGACTTCCTAGGTGCTCACTGTGAGGGCACTGGATTGCAATATGATAGTCGCAGTGGAACATTAGGAAAGAGTATTTTCTTTTTAGAATGACAACACTGTAATTTTCTGGCCTCCCCATGCGTGATTGGAGGTCTCGCATTTCTGGATGATCTGGATTAGTGTAACTTTAATCTGTTGCAGTATTCATTCCATCACCAGCTCTGGCAGCAATCCAGGCAAAGGACAGCAAACCTCCAACAGACTTTCTTTGGGAGCCCTCTTTTCCCTATCCACTTCACGGACATGGTGACAGAGCTTTTTCTGACTCAGAAATAAGCCTGTCTTATATTCCAGTTGGCTTTGAGAGCCTGAGATAGCCACACAGGTATAATTCTTCTCATTTTTTTCATACCAGTAGGTGACTCAAAAGCCACAGAGTAGGCAAGTATCAGAACCAGGAAGATGTACTAAGTTTTTTATACCTTCAAAGAACAACAGCATTAAGCAGATGGTAACTTATCATGAACTATTCTATTTGGATCTGATTTGCATCAGTTTTAAGAAAAAGGTGTTGACTGCATGAAGAGTCCTTCGTGATATACTATAAAAAGAGGGGAAGAGAAAAGAATCAATACTCAGTTAAAAATAAACTCCCAAAAAAAATCGATTTTATTGTGGTCAACCTAGTATGTGGGAACAGAAAATAGAGCCCTGCTGAACAAAACTTAGAATTGTGGCACTTCCCATGTGTGGTGGCAGAAACAGTGCTGGTTATTAAACAATTCCCCCATCTCTTCCTGCAGACATCTACCATGTCTCCCTCCAGTGGGAAGCAGCACCCTCACTGCAGGAACAGCTGCAGCCAGGTAAAGTGGCGTAGCAGCTCCTGTACCACCACCATGTATCCAAGTCAAGTTCACAATTTGGCCTTTTTTGCTATCTCCTGCTAATTAGCAAGACATAAGATGCTCCTCACCACCAGATCCTCTTTCTGGCTTAGCAGAGCTGTTCAGGCTGGCTCAAGAAGAGAAGTTGTTCTCTAAGAGTGTGAGCACTGATTTTTCTCTTCTACTCAGATTTCCCCAGCTAACACCGCTGCAAAGCAACCATTTTGGGAAGGGACAGAAGGACTGAGGATCCTAATCAGTTCAGACATCTCAGCTTAATCTGTTGCCTGTGCAATACCTGCATCATCCCTACTCTGCAGCTCTTAGCACTTCTCTAGAGCTTTGGAGCACTGACAGACTTATGAAGTGCCCTCCCTTATCGTGGCCTGCCCAAGACTCAGGATGCTTTGTGGAGGACCCAAAAACTTACACCACTCTGCGGCTGCAAATCTTCCTAGCTCTTATTAAAGATTAGCCTCTACAAGTATTCAGTCCTCTCTCAGAATCACCCACCACATGACACACACAAAACACAGTGAGTTTCACTCTAGAGTTGGGGCTGCTAGGAGCAAGCCCCTTAAAAGATTAATTAAAAGTGTGCCATCTGTAAATAAAGCAACCTGCACTTGTGAAGCCAGACATCTTCACTAGGAAGAAAGGCTCTCAAGTCAAAGGCAATAAAATATCTCAGTAGGACTGTTGTGGAGCCTAAATTCCCTCTTTGAAGTAGCACACAGTACTGTTGTTATGTGTGCTAATGAATAGCTCAGCATTCTCAGACTAGTTAGTAAAGCACCACAAGGAATTAGAAATGCCTTGTGCCAGCCACTGTTTTCTATGAAGACACTGGCAATATTTTTGTCGTAGTTTGTCTCTGAAGTCTTAAAAGTGGCATTGATGAGGCTTCCCATAGAAGGAGGGAAGGAAGAAAGTGAAAGCAGGTGTACTGGATAAATAATAAAACCCCTGCAATTTATTTCCAAAAAGTCCCAAGACACAATTTCAGCAGCAGCAAAGACAGATGTTCAGTAGCACTCTGGACAAGCACATGCAAATAAGGATGAGACAGAGACATGTAGAAATGTGAATTCCCTATTCCCTGATCCCTCTTACTCCTTTTAGTTATATTCATTGGAAAAAAGACTAAGGCCAGAGAAAGCACTTAGGTATCTGTAATCAATAACAAATCAACTGCTTTTGAACAGGAAACGTTGTACCTCTCTGCTGTCTGAAAAATGAGTGTGTGAGACATCTTTCACAGGAGATGCACAGTATTAATATGTGGACCAAAGCCAGGATAACAGCAGAGAGAAAATAACTGTGATAAGCTATTTACAGCAGTTCAGTGCCTTCTAAGCTTAGCCTACCTTTTGCCAGCAGGAAAGGTCCTGGATACTACTTCATTGAACATTATTGCCTTAAGCAATATAGCCTCATTTATTTGAGCATCTGTTTCACCTGCTAAAGAGAAGTGGTTTTGATCTTGTATAGGCTCGCTGCGACAGCAGCCTTGAGAACACTTTCAAGGAAACTTATGGAGAGGGATGCTCTTAAAAACATTAAAGCCCCTCTGCTTTTATTTCTGTGTTCCAGATGCACTTCTATTTGTCCCCTAAATCAACACTCACTCTCTCCATTCCTTGACTTAAAAGGTTGGTGTGGAAGTTCCAATGCCTCTGTGAATCATTGTAACTAGTGTGGCAGCCTCCATCTACACATGGTCCCTGGAAACTCAGTGGCAAAAACAATCCTGCTCAAAGTGCCTCGGAAGGAAGCAAGCTCAGCAGCATTACCCTCTGCCAGCAGCCAAGTAACTCTGCTCTACCAGCTAACAAATGCAGCTGTCTTTTGCAAAGACTAACAGGATGGGGGAAGATGGACACAGTCCAGACTCCATCTCTTCTCCTGGAAAACCCCCCCCTGCCCACATGCAGATACCCATCACCCAGGTAAAGAAGTCCCCTCAGAGAAGAAGGGACAACACCTCCCCAGTCTCTGCTGCCTGACAGAGCTCTTCCCATTACCAGCAGCCAGTGCTGCCACTGTCTCCCAAGTGGCCTGTGCAGACCCAAGTCCTGCCACTGTTTGTGGCACTGTGTGCCTCTATTTCCCAGGGCAGAGAAGACCTAACCCTACGAGAGTACTGCACCTGGCAGATCTGCCCGCTACCCTGCAAGCAGTTAACACCGGACAGGTCCCTGGGCAAAGAAAGAAGTAAAGAGAGAAGCATTAACAAACAGTGCTCTTTGGGAGAAACATAAATCCCAAAACCAACTCCCCTCCACCCCCAGACACTTGTTTTTACTTACACTCTGATCAGTTCCAAGAAGTCTGTTTTTCACCCAGCATGCTGCTGTCAGGATACACACAGTCTCACAGTTGACTCCCATTTGTCATGATTATTGTTTCCACCAAGAGAGATCCTGCCTTAGGAATACACATTATCTTTACACATCCAAACTCTCAGCAGCCAGAGTCACAGTACATTAAAAAGCTCGCTATTGCCAAGACATTAAAGTCCTTTCCCCTTTTCTCACCTCTTCCCTCCCTACACAAACCTTGTCAGATCTTATTTCCCACTGGTGTCATCCACAAGCCAGAAGAATCAAACGCCAGCTCAGATGCACATGAAATCTCTGCCTCTTTCTCTCTCCCTGCAGGGCTTCTGGGCAAGACCCAACTTAATCAGGGGTCACCTGTTCCACAGAATGGTGAAAAGCTCCATCTTTCTTCACAAACATCACTCTCTCTCTAACACAGGACATGGATCAGCCATTCTCTTTCCAGAAAATAAATAGAAAATGTTAATAAGTGTCCTGCAGGCATCCATCAGGATAGTCTGTAGTGTTGTAGTGGTGCTAAATTAGGACAGTCATAGATAGCCTCTGAAAAATACAAGGAATTTGGGTTTTTTTCCCTCACACTGACTACTGTGACTAGTTTTCACTAACAATTGCAGAAACCAAATTAAAGAAGATGGCTGTTATATTAATTAGAATTTGAACTCTCATCTGGTAAGTTCCAGCATGAGTTTTTCTTCTGGCCCCAGCCTCCCCTGTTTTTCTTTCATACAGATTCTCTAGTATCTCAAATTTTGAGCATTCACGATGGGTGCTGCCTTTAGAGTCATTCCCCATCATCTATTTTCAAGAAACTTACAGTAAGTCAATAACTTTAAATGCATATGTCAAATAAAATTGCACTTGGCAAACAGATTCAGAAATCATAGAAGAAAAAACACAGACAGAAAAAAAGGGATATAACAAATGTACACAAGCTCAGATGCCCAGGTATTGTTTCCTTAGAAACCAGGCTAGGGCAGGAAAATCCTGTAACCAACAGCAATGTCTGTAGCAGAGCCTCAAGACTTAATAGTAAAGCCTTGTCTTTTAGAGTATGAGCTCAAAACCAAAAATCCTCCCTCCCCTCCAAGAGTAAGGTTCAGATGCTCAAATTATTAGTGACAAGTGATACGGCTGTAAATGTGATAAATCACATCCTTGCAGAGAACTGGCAGGAGGCTGCTGCGTTATCAGCACCCAGAGTAAACAGACAGGTGCATCAGGGAAAACATCTGCATTTACTGTTCTATGGAATCAAGTCTGAACTTCAAAAATCTCCATCCAGATCTTAAACAAAGGAAAAGGGGTTTGATGGAAACTTGTCTGCCATGTCTTAAAATCCACCTGGGAAACAAATGGAGAACAGCACAGCATGAGCACTCACATGTGTAAGGCTAGTTTTTGAGAAAAGTTCTTCAGTCCAAATCCTTTGCCAAAAGTCACAGTAAATGGCACCAAAATGATTTTTAAGTGAGTGTTACATAGCTCGTTTCAGAAAGGGACAGTTACTCATAGAGCCTCTAAGATTTCAGTGAAAATCTGTGCTACAGGTCTTGTGCAGCATAGGAAACTGGTGTTATAAGATGCATAACTCCAGACACACTGCTCTAGAGCATTCCAAAGAACACTTCTTCCTGCAAGGACTCTGGAGTAGCTTAGATGTAGACTTATATGTGTCAATGTGCAAGGCAGCAGAATTTGTTTGAAGAACTCCAAAACACGTGGAAGTGGGCAGTAATCTTTTTTTTTCAGATTAGGTGTTAGAGTGTGCAAAGGTGATGCTGGTGCAAGGGAGATGAGGATTTTCTTGCTTTGTGGTACAAGGGGATGGGGCGGGGGGGGGCATTGTGGGTGGAAATAGTCTCAAAAAAATGGGAAAATGAAAGTATTTCTTACCAGATTGGTCAGTTAGAGATTTTGATCACAAGAGGACTGAATGTTCATTCCTAGGTGCAGTTTCTGACTGGCTAAAATCTTAATTTGTGTGGTGGAGAGTGTATCTCCAGAAATCTTAACAGTAGCTGGAAGAAATTGGTTCCTCCCTTACTATTTCTTTAACTCAAGAAAAGGTGCCTGGTTGTCTGACAGTGCAATCTTTGAGCCAGTGGAAACAGAAAAAAACCATGAAACCTGTTCACAAGCTGATTATTATGCAGATCAGCAATCGTTATCCTTTCTCTCATTACCTCAAATGCTTTCTGCCATCTGTTGGTAACAAACCTGCATCTGGCAGATTACCAGAGGAGCCCTAATCAATGGGTAATTGGGGTAGAGGATTGTGTGGACAATCCTGGTAATGAAAGCACAGAAAAACTTAGAGTGGGAGAAGAAAGTTTGCCCGTCACGAGGGTGAGGTCCCACCCAGCATTTCTCTACCAGTGTGACATAATTCCTTCTAGGTGGGAAGTGTGTGGAAGGGTTAGACAGATTTGTCAGAGGCAATGGGATGAATTATACCAGCCTCTGTAACAATACCTCAAGCAAAAGGTTAATTTCTGACAGATTATGCCAGCAAGTGCTGCCAGGAGAGGCACAAGCAGAGCAAGCACAAACATGCATGAGTTTGCATTTCCACAGTTGCCTTTTAGAACCATCTGTTAATGAGACACAGAGGATGCTATGGACTCATTCAAGTAATGGCTCCTAATCTCTTAGTGCCTTCTGATAAGAAATGCTCAAAATACATCCACTGCAGGTTTTCCTTCTCCAAACATGCATTCAGGGTTCTGCTCCATTCCTTGTAGTCCCAAATCTCGATTACAGAATCTCAGATCTAACATTCCAAATATTCCTCTGGATTCTAAAGGAAACAAAGCTTTTAAAAACATATTTCTGGTGCTGAGCTACCAACAGAGACATACTGACAGATTTCAACTGAAATTTCAGAATGAGGCAGTTACCAGATTCCTATAATTTTCTGAGGAAAATGGCATCTGAGTGGAACTGGGAAACCCAGCCAGAATCACCAGCAAGGGAAAGAAAAAGGGAATTTGCTGCTCTGCATTCCCATTGTCAACTGCCTGGTCTGTCAGCAAATGCTTTGAGTTACTCTGCACATGTGGAGCTGTGAAGTAACTGCTTCTGCTAGTGTCCCTCTATACCATGAGCACCTAGGAAGTAAGATGAAACTTTAAGTGGCAATCATAAAGATTTCTGTAAGAATCAGATTTTATTGATTCACCTTTCAAAGAATGGATCAAAACAAAATCAGTACTGTACTGTTTCAAAGTTCCACCCTTTTGCCACTCTATAGATCCAGAGGAAATTATCCACCAGAAAATGTTGAGGGCATTTGACTCTCTCTCCCCCTCTCTAACCACACTGTAATGGCGCTTGAGATGTCAAGATATCTGAGTTTAACAATGAGACAATAAATCAACACGGCTAAGAAATCTCCCAAAACTAGATCTAAGGGTGTGAAATAGGTAGTACTTTTTTTTTTCCCCCTCAGTGCCTTGCAGGCCAGTGCTGTGCTATGCCTGTTTGCACTGGCCCTGGCAGCTGGGAAGGTACATACGTAACATCCCCTGCCCAGACACCACCCTAGGAGGGCTGCATTCACTGGCGCATGAAAGAAATCAGGAATTCTTGTAGTAAGAAAGTGGCCCAAAGAAAAGAAGGAAGTAGAAATCCCTATAAATATCCAAGTGCTGCCAGTGCCCACGCATGCTGGGCTGGGATCCAAAGTAACTGTTTTGGGGTGATAAGAATCCATATTAGGCATCTGAATATGGGAGAGGAACACCAACACCCAAACGAAGATGTTATTAAGACTGTGACCGAAAACCAACACCCTTGAGTGATCTAATATCCAGGCTGGGATGACAATAATATGAGAAAGTGATTTTTTACTATTCAGAGAGACTGAAAGGGGACATAGGAATGCAAGTGAAAGTTGGTTTTAGAAGCATGTTCCCAAGAGATACAGATCTTATTTCCTTCCTGCTATTAAAGGAAGGGGGACTTTGATATGTACTGGACTACATAAGGACAGAGAGCAACACCCCCATTTATTCAAATCCAACCGCTTTGCCTTTTTTTTTTTTATTTTTTAATTTAAATTCAGTGTTTCAGGGACATTACTGCAATCTCCATTGAACAGCTGCAGCCTGCCACATGTTGCATTTACGTTCCCACTCAGAAGGCATCCGAACACAATAACTTTTCATAGGCTACCAACTTGGACTGCTACCAAAACCCAAGGGTTTTGCCTTTCTCGTAAGCCAAATCAACTAATTCAAAACCTTCAGAGAGGGAACAGAAGTAAAGCTGGTTGAGAGAGATTTGCCACACTTCTTTTATGGGGGGTCATTTTTGTTTTGACATTAGAGATATTGTGTGGCCCACCTTGAAACAGGGAAGAACAACTCAGTCACTTCTCTGCAAGATCAGATACCTGTTTGTTAATGGGGAGAATAGTTTCTTCAGCTGTCTTGAGCCTCCCATACTCACTAATAGTATAAGTCAGAAAGATGGAGGTGCAGTGAAAAGGCAAATCCTCTTCACATGTCACTTGTGGCACTGAAAAAGGAGGGGAAAAAAAAAAGCAAAAAAAAAAATCCAGACTTGATTCTTCAACATTACCATGCTATTGAGGGCAACCTCTGTAGATTTAAATCTCAAACTTTGCTAAAACTGCAATCCTATTGCTTTGCTACTGAGGCTTCTCAGCACAGCTATGCTGGACACGGGAGAGGTGGCATTAGCTCTGACACGACACTGAATTGTCCTGCAGACACCTCAGGAGTTACTCAGCTGTGCAAGCATCTTAGAGTACTTTAAAGATCCTGAGTGTTTCCACATATACACAGTGTTGTTTAAGAAATAAAAGCACCTAAAAGCCAGGTATGATACTCAGCAGCCTCCAGAAGAGCTTTATATACCAGTAACCCTCCTGAATACAAAGTATGCTCTGTCCTACTCCCTAACTCCTCATTTCACTAATACTGGAGGCTTGAAGATCATCCTCTGTGTCTGCTGCAAATGAAAAAATCAGAAACACCTTCTCCTTCACAAAGTGATGCTCCTGTCTATGACTCAGAAACAAGTAGTACACTCCTCAGGAAAGAGAGACTTGCCAGAAGCAAGAATTTTCACAGCCTGTACTAATTCTGCTGTATTGAAATAAAGATTGCAATACATTCATCACATCACCCTGGCACAGCTTTGGTCTGTATCCCATGTTTCATCCTTCTGAAATCTGAAACCCAGTGGGCCTCTTGTTACCTTCTTCATATATAATTCTCTTCCTTAGTTTTCAAGCTTAGTGGCAGGGAGCTTCACCACTCCCCAAGTATTAACCCTTCCTCTATGTCAGAATCAACCAGTTCTTTGCTAAATCAGTGAGCAAAGGAGGTGAAAGAATTAAATGAGAGACAAAGGTGGCTGCTAAGATGATGCCTGTTCCAGTGATGGAATAATCAATTATTTTTTAGGCATCACTCTTGACTCAGGGTCTCAAATGAAGGTAGTCAGCTCCCCAAGTGTCCTAATTTCTGAAGAACAGGATAAGAAGAAAACATTTTGAATGTCTGGTCACAGCTCTACCTACAGATTTTTGTTGACCTACAGAGAACATTTAGCCTTGCTCTGACCTAAACAGTGCAGATGTGCTGAAGGACTCACAGCAATATCTATGTTGTGTGCAGAAATTCATCCTCTTTCCTCATTTTAACATGAACTTCTCAAATTGTTTCATTCAGAGCATAACCCCAGCAAGCAAATAATCCACACCTTTACTTTTGGTTCAACTGCCACAGCATCGAGCAAGCAACTCACTGCAACTCAAAGCTGCTAAAGCACTGACCCACTCAATTCCACGAAGTTACCACTTTCCAGGTAACCTCTCCATAAGGCCACAAGGGCTGTTCAAGTTTCTTCTGAAAATTCCCTTCTGTTTCTGTATCCATGCTGCAGAGAAAAAGAGTTTTCAAGGAGAAAACTCTGATCCTACCCCAGCAAAGAAACTACTGCCAGAGTCTAGTCTGCTGCCTTCTGAACACTGCTGCACATTGTTCCTTTTCACCATCTCCTAGGGCTGGCTGTAGATACCAATACTGGGTGCATCCAGGATCACAAGACATTTCTCAATCAACAGCCAGCAACAAATTTAAGAAGATGCTACTTATAAACAGAAAGTCCACATTAATCGATTTGCACGTGCTCAAGTTCACAGAACATGACATTTCTGTTAGCCTCCATTAGATGTTTCCTGTACTAAAATATTGTTTGCTTTGGAAATCATGCCACTGCAAGTCTTTGAAGCATATATTGAGGATTACCATAAGCAACTTATCAGAAGAACATAGAAAGATGACATGGTCCTGGTTGTTCCAATCTCATTAGCTGAGCTAGCAGGCAAGTGTTTGAAACAGACTGCAGAACATAAGGAAAGGTTTTTCTCCCCAAAAGGCTGCTCAGCAGAATGTACCACTCTAACACAAATGCAGGTGTCACTCTGAGACAATCATGCTGTGACACACAGGCAAGTATTCAACAAAGAACTGGGGCATCTAGGAGCATAAGCCTCGTGTCTCTCTTTCCTCCTCACCCTGTTCAATTCCCTCAAACACACATTCTTGAACCACTGTTCAATTCTCTCAAACAACATGAGCTGATCTAAGTCCACAGTCTCTAGGATGGGAATATACTGTTCAGCTTCATATGGAATGTTGTATTTTGATCAATTACACTGTTATCTTTATAGCTACTATGAGAACAATTGGACAACAGATATTATGCTAAAACCTCGTCAATTAGTCAAAGGCCAAAAATTTTTTACTACCCATGCCTTCCTAGGCTCTTACCAGAGAATAACTGTCTTGTTCACGTGGTGAAAAACATGCAGCAGCCATCAAGCAGCCAGGGTTGCTGCTAATAATTGTCATGTAGAGTCTGTAGAAAAGAGTCCTCAAAAACTAATCCATCAGCCTTTGGAGTCCTCTTTGCCTGTGACATTCCTCAAAACCACACTGTGTACTTCACTTTTAATAAATGTGTGAAAATAAAAGAGAATCTGTAGATAAGAACAACTTCCTTACAAACCCAGTTTCACAGTAATAATCTGTTTACTAGAAAATCTATTTAGCATGTACACACAAAGAGATGAAAAAAGACTGTTGAATAACTGACTAATTGGAAAACACAGATGTCTGTTTAGCAGAGTCCAGCAGCCTCCAAGTTCAGGCTGTGCTCTGAAGATCACGCCCCATACCAAGTGACCAGCATGTGGATTTAAATTGCATGACGTAGGGAATATCTCATTTTGGATACCAAACCAGTTGTTCAATTCTTTTCCTATTAGCCATCACCTACAATGAACCATTCAGGATGGCTCATGAAATGAGGGGTAGGCTATAGTTCAGCTTCTCTGGAACACTTACACTATAATAAAACTCTACCAAAAACTAGTATTCTCAGTTCAGATGAAGCAAACAAGCAAAAGGCTGTATCTAATCCTTTTCTGAAGACAACACCGCCCACAGCTAACACCTCAGTACAGCAGGAATATGTGAACTCCTGCAAAGTAGGGAGGTGCCAGAATTACTACCTGTCAGGTATCAGGTACAGCCTGCATGCCCCTTTATAAAGCAAGAGTATTTATGTGGTGCTAGGAAGCATATGATGGAAATCTCTGTGCAGTGAGACAGCCCGATACCATACAGACACATCAGTTGTGCTTATTCCCACACCAACTGAGCTCTGCAGCTCAAGTGTTGAATTAAAACAGCTCTCCCATCCCCACAGGGGTCTAGAAGCATTGTAGCAAGTCTGAACCCAGTATACACATGCTGCAAGTAGGAAACTCCTCTACTGAGCTGCCCCACCATGGCAAAGACAGTGTATAGGATTAGTTATAGATGTACTTGTAACCTTAGAGTGCTCCTGTAGCTTCCCTGTTTCTAAGCAACCAGTCCTACTCAAACAAGCTGCCTCCAATAACTCTGGCCATGACAGAGAAGAAATGCCTGAGCCCCTTTTTCTCTCCATCTCAGCAAGTTTCAACGAGTAGATCTAACAAGTTTGTCTAATCCTTTTTCCTCTCTTTTCACCTGAAAGTAGCTGCAGGCCACGTTGCTTTGAAATTCATGCCCTAAATAAATAGACTGATGATTTTCCATGAGATCTGGGAGTGAAAAAGCCGAACAGTGAGTTGAGGAGGAAGTATCACAAGTCTCCAAAATCACAGTATTACCATGAAATGCAAATCCCAAAGGGTTCAGAAGGTCTAAAGTCAGGACTGGGCATAATCAGAGATAGCAGACAGTTTAATAGCTGAACCCATGCATAATTCACAATGAATTTAAGGAATGCCTGTAATGTCCCTCTTTCAAGCCAAAAGCTCTTCTATCTTAACAAAGTCCTTATTTCAAAGGAACTTTTTTTTCTTTATCACCTCAGCTTGAGAAGTACAGATCCATCAATATCACAGTTTCATGGAGAAGCTTTCCTGAAGTCAAATACATGAAGTTTGGCCAAATTATTTTACAGAAACCACCATTCCCTTTCCCTTCTAGTGCACCATCACTTCCTTCATGTACAAAACCAACAGAAGATCCTGGACAGACCCTCCCTGCTTTGAAGATGCCATAAGATTCTCTTGTAAACACTACAAATACCACAGTGAATCACATCTTACTCCATCTATTCTGGAGAAAAATACCTAATCCATCTAAATAGTAACAATTTAAAATTCAAAACCACCATCAGACTTGTACATTTCAAACCTCAAGCTTCAGCTCAGCACACTTACTGCAAGGAAGAAGTCTAGTTTTAGTCTGTCTTCCCACTTCTTAGTACAGTGTTGTTGGATGAAGAGAGGCAAGGAACAGACTTCCCAGGAAATCCCACTAGAAATGAAGGATTTTCAGTTGTAAACATAGACTATCTATATGTTGGCATTGAAAGGGCAGGAATGAATAGGAACTACCCATTCCAAGAAATACACGCTAATACATGACTGCAGTCTGAGTCAAACTACATCTTATTTTGACAGAGTACAAGATGTACCTACTCCTACTTGCTGTTTTGCAGGGGTTATGATGCCACAACTCAAAAGGAAAAAGCAAATATACTAGCTTATTTGTTTAGGCAAGTCAGTGTCCAACATCACATTACAAACCCAGTTTTACTGGTGCTTTTAACAAGGCCCACTGAATGTGAACTCGGGCAGCTAAGGAGCTGGCTTACACTCAGTCTGCTGTCACGAGAGTACAAAGAGGAATAAAGCAGAAATGGCCAGAACCAAGGTTGCAACTCCAAGCCTAAGGATGATGTCTCTACAGTTTACTAAATCAGCTAGGTCTGTAGAGAACTTACACTAGAATACAATTAAACAAAAGAAGCCACACCTCAAACACCGTGTGCAGTCTCAGGCCTCTCACTACAAGACAGGTATCAAGGTGCTGGAGCACCAAGGGGTACCCAAAGAGCAATGAGGGTCTGGAGCACAAATTTTATGAGCAGTGGCTGAGAGAACTGGGGTTAATTAGCCTGGAAAAAAAGGAGGCTCAGGGGGAATCAGACTGTTCTTTACAACTACCTGAAAGAAAGCTGTAGCAAGAGGCCAGTTGGTCTCTTCTCCCAGACAGCAAGCAACAGGAAGAGAGGAAATGGCCTTTAAAATTGTGCCAGGGGAGATTTAGATTGGATATTATGAAACATTTCTTCACTGAAAGGGTGGCCAGGCATTGGAACAGGCTGTCCAGGGAAGCAGTGGAATCACCATCACAGAAGGCATTTAAAAGGCATGTGGATGTGGCACTTGGAGATGTGGTTTAATGGTGGGTTTGCCTGTGCTGGGTTAGCAGTTGGACCTGGTGATCTTAAGAGTCTTTTCCAACCTAAATGATTCTACGATTCTATGATACTCATTTATTAACAGAGGAAATCCAGCTTTTGATATTCAAAACAGGAAAAACAGTGATCTGTGAACTGAAATTGCCATTTAGTTAAAGATTTTTTTTTTAACATCTTTACCTCCAATAGCTACCTTACAGGGGTGTCTCCAAACACACCCCCCACCTCCCCCAAAGCGCCAAAGGCACTGGAATCCTACTTCAGCTCTTCACTTTAGTGCCATTCTTTCTTCTGCTACAGAGCACCTTCAGCTGACCGCAGCAAACCTCAGTATTTAAATGGGAGCAATGACATCTAGTGGTGTGTTACGAATTTGCCTTTCTAAATTCCCAGCCTGGGCATTCATTTTCGCAAAGGAGACAGAACCCACTGCTTTCATCATTTCACTAAGCTGCTGCCAGCTACAGGAAGTGCACCCAAAATTGTCTACAAGCTCTCTCATAACACACACATCACTGTCTCCCACAGATCAAGAGCATATCCCCCATCCTTTGCTCAAAGCCTAGAAGAGAGGTCATGTAGTAGGCACAAGATTGCTTTAGGCCTTGCCTGCACAACTGAATTTCTTCAGTGTAGATGTAGCTACACATATTTGTTCTGGGCACACAGGG
Source organism: Regulus satrapa (assembly GCA_013396955.1). Taxonomy (NCBI): domain Eukaryota; kingdom Metazoa; phylum Chordata; class Aves; order Passeriformes; family Regulidae; genus Regulus; species Regulus satrapa. Next base: position 619,373 of record VWZN01005429.1, on the reverse strand, counting down.
CTGGGGCTCCCACGCACCCTTTTGGTCATGCTGTTCCTCAGCTGCATTAGGCTAAGTGGTAGGAGTTACTCACACAGACAAGGACAAGACCCAAGGCCACATCATTTTTAACAGCTGGCACCGTTCATTCATAGCTAAAAAAACAAAGGACTAGAAGTTCTAAAATGTAGCTGTGCTGAAATTACAAGGAGAAAAGATAAAAATGCTATTCTGAATGCAAGGAGGAAGAGGAAGAGATCTTACAGATTAGATTTATGGGAGAACAGCAAGCAGTTCACTTCCCTCTGCAAACCACAAACCCACACCACCCCCCAGGAAAAAATAAACCCTCTTAATATTTTTCAGACTGATTAAAAAATTGCCAAGCAACATAGATAAGTGGTAACTAAAACTTTTGAAGCACGTGACAATTTAGAAGAAAGTTCAGAAGATACCTTTATGTACCTTTTTGCATCATTGGCACTAGTAGTTTAATCACTGCTGCAGTCTTTGCCAGCAGTACCACTCTATAACCTTGACAACAAATCACTTAAATGATTTTTCAGTTAACAATGGTGAGGAAGAGTGAGATTTGGGATACATGTATCTGGTGCATATGCCTACAGCCCTCAGAGAATATTGCATACTAGTCACTAAAAAATATCTAGTTCTAGTTTTGTTAACTATTAATTAACTATTAATACCATGACTGGAATCAGAGGTGCCTTTCCCCACCACCCAACCTCAGGCAAAGACCAGAGGGTTTTGATTTACTTGCTATGCCTCACTTCTCACTAGTTCTTCCAATATTAGGCAAGCAGGTCACTGTGCAATGGTCTATTAATGCGATTTCCCTAGCACAAGCAGGAAAAGGACAGAGGACTACAGTAATTCTAATATATCAGGAAAGCATCCCGTAAAAGCCCAAAATAGATGGAACAAATATTAAGAACACGTCAAAATAACTTGAAATTACCCCATCAGAAGGAGCTGATACCCATGTTCTGCTAAGTTCTGCCCTAACAGCCATTTACCTTTGACCTGGAACTGGTTTGGGTTTATAAACTGTTGGTTTATAATGACATGTACAACCTTAAATATCAGAGTGTTTACAGAAAAAGATGATGATTCACAGGAGTGGCCAGTTATAACAGGTTTAATGGTCAACTTCAAAAGACATCACATTTAGTTTTCATCACAAATTCTTCTGCCAGACCCACCAAATTATTCAAAGCAAAAGGCTATGCAGAGCCAAAGAAAACTACAACATCTGGGTTTTCTGAACCATCGTTTAATGGAACCACTGAAACAGTGCTTTCTGACAAGCCAGCAAACACACACCACCAGGTGGTAATGGGACTACCTATCCCATGGCTCCACCAAAGAAAAGAGGATCTTGAAACCTCAGGTCTTCCTACTTTCACATCTGTTTTTTATTACTCACGTCATTTTACACAAATAGAATTAATTCAATACAGGCTGATGCTCCCAACAAAAGCATAGCTGTTCTTCTGAAGTTCTGAACTCAGAATTCTTAGGTCAAATCCTTGAGGAAACAAATACATATTCTCCTACAATAACATGAGGACCCATTTCTACAACCCTACAAACAGGGTAAGTGGTTAGAAGATTGAGAGAAGTATTCCAGACTAAGCACATATATTCATGTGAAAGAACTGAGGTGGTTTTTCTGAAGACAGTATTTTCTGAACTATTCTATTGCCTTAATTTAAGAGAATTTTTTTTTTCTTTTAGAACATTCAATTCTTTTGTTACAATTACTACCTTCGTGATCCAGTCCCAAACAGCAAAACCTGATTAACTTTTCTTTTCTTAAAACAGAACAAGGAACCCTTGCTAAACTGCTATTGAAATTTTTTCTGCTCTCACGTAGTGAGGTGTAGTGATGCCTACCTTCTGGGAAAAGTTTTCCAAGCTGGGAAAACAGATATAAGCACTGACTTGTAGCCATCTCCAAAAAGTGGAAGGCAGAAGACTGTTTAGGCACAAGGTACTAGCGTCAAAGGGCAAAGCCAATTTCACTCCAACAGAATTTTTCTGTAGACTACCCTTGAGTAAATCTCTGACTAGATCTTGAGTCTAATGCTCAAATGCAGCTGAAAAGAACCACAAGACATACAAACAGATTGTGCTCCTGCTTGCACAGTATCAGTTGAAACCTTACCACTGCATCTAACAGATTTGGTTTGAGGTGAAGACAAAACCAAGACCCACTAGACAAAGGCAGTCACAGTAGAGATAGGATGGAAAGAGGAAGGAAAGGGTGAAGTCATTTCGAGAAACAGGGTCTACAGAAAATCCAAATGTGCATGGTCTTGTGCATAAAGCTTGTGAGAAAGAGAATGATACATCTTGAATTGCAAGCAAATTACTTTCGTGCTCTATCAGACACTCCTGCTTGAAAATTATACACATTTTTGTATCACACTGTGTAAAACATGTACTTGTATAGCATGATGCTTACAAAATATAAATATGCAAAAGCTTCTGTGCTTTCATGTTCTTTCTATGTATGTGACTCTCAATAAAAAGAAAAGAGAGGGCAATTCTAGCTTTGAAAGTGATGAACGAAGACTACACTGCTTAGTGGACTTCACTGCCTTTCTCTTTCAGCTTGTCTTCACCAAAACAAATACCATGCAACAGGGCAGATAAATCACAGGCTGTTCCAAATTCCTTCTGGACAACAAGGCACTCCACTTAGCTTGACACTGAGACCCTCAGAAGAACTGCAAGCAGAAACATCTGCTAAATCTATTCCAGTAGGTTAGCTCAAAGTACTGTTAAAGTTCTTAGACAGCCATAGCTATATCTCCCCATTTCTCAAGACTAGTTCTCCCTAACCCTGGTAAAAAGACCCTGCTACCCTTTGTTTAGAGTTGCACAGAAGTCACTGTGTTCCTGCTCCTGGAGGTTATATTCCCACCACAGAAGCTGTACAATTTGTTTGACAGTTGAAGAGTTGGAAAACTACAGCCAGCTCTGCATCTCCTCTTCATACTTTTGGGGATCAATGAAAGGCTTGTCAATGGACCGGATCATCAGCTCACCACAGTACACACACTCAGCTGCCACAATGTCATCAATGTCAGCTTTGATCTGTTCCCGGCTCTGCTGCCCCTTCCCCAAGCTGATGGTGTCTGCATCCTTGGGACGATGGTGGCTCTTGGATGGCTGGCTGGTAGCTGCCAGCTTCTTCTGAAGATCTTCAAGTTTTGCCTGCTTATAGGCAGGAAGGTTTGGGAAAACTGCTTGGAGGAGACAGTCATAGTGAAACATGTGACCACACAGGAAAAGGTAAAAAGGGCGGTTTAGAAGTGGAAAGTCACAAGCAGCACATTTTTCCTGAGGCTCTACAGAGCCATACTTATTTCTCATTTCCTGGATGTCCTCTCGGATCCTCTTGGCACTCTGTGTGGCTTCCTCCATCTCCCGTTTCAGCTCCTCAATGTGCTTGTTGTAATCCTCCAGGGAGTTACAGATTGCCTCCTTGAAATGGTCAATAGTGACAAAATCTGGAAAGAATGGCAGCACATCTTCAATCTTCAGCAGAGCACAGCTGGAGAGGCAGGCCATTGCCTTCTTGACATCCTTCTCTTCCTGAACAACATGGCGAGCGATCTTTAACCACAGCTTCTTCCGGAGCTCCTCATCATCTTCAGGGAGATCTGCACAGGACTTGGCAAGATCAACATCCACCTACAAGTTGGACACACAAGGAAACAGACTTAAGCTTCCCTCTTTGTTTATCCACCGTCCAGCTTCAAAGCCTGCTGTCCATCTTAAGAGGAGTTTAGAAAACCTCTATCACTGTCTCACTGCCTAGGACTGCACTACTGGCCTGCTCCTTGTTTCCAGGTCAAACAAACTCTCCTCTCCACCAGTACTTCTCACTGAAGATTAGCTTGGTACCCAACAGAGAACAAAGGCCTGCACAGAAAGGACAAATTCATCTTACACTATCTTTGCTGGCCACACATTTCAGCAAAACCACAGCAATTCCAAAAGGAAAAAATCCAGCATCTCCCTGAAGACCACACTAACCTGATAAAAGCTTCTGTGATAATTACCAAAGGAATAGGAAGTAATTAGAACCGTTAACAATAGCTATACAAATATTGCATAAACGATAAAGCAAAAATGTTAAAGGCATTTTATATCAGAGACTGAGCTTGATACAGACAGTACTTTCCATGCCCCCACCCTCAGCTATGGCTTCTCAGTCAGCTGCCTACTTAAAACAGTTGTGAAAGCACAGAAAAATGTTATCAGAGCCCGGCCTTTCTTCCAAGCCTCAGCTGCACAGCTTCAATACCAGTGAGTCTGTCTAGTTCCTCTCAATGCTCTGCTGTTCAAGGTAGCTTGAACAATCTACTTTAAAACAGAGCAAGCACAGACATACACACACACACACACACACACACCTGTAAGGCGAGATCCACAGCCTCCTCATATAATTCCATCACTTTGTAAATGTGGACACATGCACGGTGGTGCCCGTGCTCTGCACACAGGCGCAGTGCATACTTCAGGTCATAGTGGATCCTGTTTGGGTTGGTTCCTGCTTGCTCCAGGTACGACAGGAGTGAGTCCGGCCGACACAAAGCATAAAGAGACAACAGGTAGTTGTGAATGGCTTGCTGGGTTTCCTCCAGCTGGTAGACACAGAACTCCATGTATCTAATGGCTTCATTGATCTGCTGGGTGCTGGCACTCTGGCTGTAGTTAACAAGGGCTGGAATGAGGTTCCTGGCATCGAGTCTAGAGCCCATAGAAATCCAGGCGTCGACTACCTTCTTGGGAATATGTTGGATGAGAACCGGAGAGAACTTGTAGAAGAGTTTCTCATCTCTGTGCCTGGACAGCACATTTAGAGCCTCGTCGTACTCGTCATGCTGGCAGTGGTGAGCTACTACACGCTCGTAATCCTGCATGATGACTGCAAAGTAGACCATGTGCTCTGTGTCGCCATGGCTTGCCAACAGCTCATAAATAGACGCCCGATTATTAAAAAGACAGTCTTTGTTTTTAGGACTGCTCAGGAACGTGCGGAACTTCTCCCGCGTATCCAAATAGAGATTTCGCTGTGAGGGATCTCCCTGCAATATACCCAGCCAGTTCAGGTACAGCTCTGTCAACCACGTGGTCAGCAGAGTGGTCTGTGTCTTCTCCGAAGGCTTGAGGTTACTTAGCTTCTTAATCAGAAATTCCATCAGGGCCTCTTCTTGCTTGGCTTCGATGAACTTCAGAGCGATTTCCTCAAAGTAGTTCTGGGTCAGTGCGTAACATTTGGCACTGTCCAGATACCTCTTGTTTTGGAAGCAGTGCTCTGCCTCTTTGGCCAACACAATGTCAAGACACTCTGGACGGTCCTTACAATACTCTTTTGCTAAATCAAATTTGTTCATATTCATATACATCTTCCACACATCTCTAGATTCCCGCTGGACGTGGTAGCGGAACACTACTTTCTCAGTGTGAATCCATATTTGCTGGACTGTGGGATCTTTAATCATGCGTGTCAGCAAGCCAAACTTCTCCAGGAACAGATCCTGGAAAACAACCTGTCCATTCAGAGTGCAGACAGCCTTCACCCGGTCAGGCAGCAGCAACAGGAAGTGGAACTGGGTAAGTACAATGGATATTGGCTTGTTCACAGTTATGTCAATATCAGGAGGATAAACCCAGACCCGTTCATCACTCAGAATTGAATCAGGGTGGCTGTAGTCCAACGTACCATATAAAACACCATTTCCCATCATCCAGGCAAAGGAGCGTGGGCTGGAACGCAGTTTGGGAGTGTAAAAGGCTATCTCGCTGAAACCCAAGTTGGCTGGAAACTCCCGAAAGCTGGGCAGATGGTCGGCATGCACAGCAAATATGGAGCTGAAGCCTTGCTGCTCTGTCCCCTCAGGCAATTTGCCAACAAACTGAAAGAGTCTCTTCCTAGTGGTGGCTATAATAAAAAATTTCCCTTCCATCCCTCGTTCAATTTCCAAGCAGCAGACTGGGGCAGGTCCAGATTCCTCCTCCAGAGTGTAGACCTGTCGGAAGTACTGGTCAGGGTTAGTGCTGAAGAGGCTTCCTTCGCTGACAGAGATTTCAGCCTCATAGATCTGCCCCTGGGATGTCCCCACCAGGATAGGCCCTGTGTTGGTTTCTGAACCAAGAAACTTGTTCCAGCCCACACTTTCAATCAAGTGTCCTTTCCAGCGGGAGAGTGCCCGCACTTTCTGCACGCTTCTGTTCAGGTAAAGGCATTCGCTCGTGTTCAGAGCAATCAGGAGATGAGAGCCTGCCAACAGCAGAGGGGTACGGGAGGGAGAAGGAGAGAACAAATCAAAACTGTGCCAAATTCCTGAAGCTTCTAAATCCTAACATTTGATAAGCTCCAATATCAACATACTTAACCCAAGACCTCCCCAGGCATTCATGGGAATGCGGGGGATTTCCACGCTGGATCAGAACAGTAGTCCATATGTTGCAACGTTAAATAACTGGTACCAGATGCTTTAGCAAGAAGATATTCTGTTTCAATAAATGTTCTAAGGATAAACACTTCCCAGAGTTCCCTCCTATCCCTGGAAGCTGGCAAGAGATATGAGCATCTCTTCCCAAACTTCTGTTTAGTTTTCTATTCTGTCTAGGCCACAGTGAACTGCAGATGCTCTATGGCCTGTTTTAAAAACCTCTTATATAAACCATACAGCAGAGAGTGACTGCAAACATTTCCTTTCATTGGTTTTAGAAGCCTTGCTCAGAGCAGCCTAATTGCAGGTGTTCGTTTCAAAGTCTGAAAACACAACAGAGGCACAACAAACCCATGCTCTACTAATAGCAAAAGGGAAAACCAGTGGGAAGGGGCCCTGGGAAACAGAGTCTGGCTCATGGAAGATTGATCTCCTTATGTACAAAGCAGAAAGAGAACTTCTACACCAGCACTTGCTCTGCTCTGTTCAGTGTCAGTAAATATCCGTGACCACTGCCTCACCTGTGTGGTCCAAAAACATCTTGTAGACTTTGGCTTCATCTTTGCGTCCCAGCTCTACCTGATTAGGTTCATCTGGCTTCCCAAGGTCAATCCTGCAAAGAGAAACCATGAAAGCAAAAGTTCACATACCTGTAACTCCTCACCCGTTTTCCATATTGGGCTTTTTATCCAGTTTGCGAAAATAAGTTCTCTAACAACTTAAGAAAAAAAAAACTAAGGCAGGGGAAAACAAGCAATAACTTCAGGATTCTGGCAGCCTTACCTGAGAAGGGTGTCTTTCCCAAGGCTCATACAAAGCTGGTTAGAGGAGACCACTAAGCTGTTAATTTTCTCTGGAGGAGCAAAATCAATCCTCTGCTTGTTAAATATTGGTGTTTCCTTCTCCAGTCGTGCATTGACATATCCTGGAGAAAGAATGTGAACACTTAGAAACTAAACAAGACAAAACCCCACAACAACAACCCCAAACTACATCAAAATCCAGCCTAAAAGACTAAAAGGATCATGTCCTGCTCCAAGTTTTACTGCAAAAGAAGGGTGCTCCATGGAGCAGGAACACAGAGAAAAAAACTTCTACTTCCAGCCCTAATGGTGTTGAAAAAGACAATATAGAGGTGGAAAGTAGCCTGCTGCTAGCAGACCAAACCTTTCATTTTCTATTCCACCAATACTTTCTCCTTGCCTCTGCCTCACCTCTAGACCAGTTGCAGGATCCTTAAAGAACACTTTTTCCAGAAGAAAGACGCACATGCAGGAAGAGACAAAGCAACTACAACCCGAGTAGGCAGCTTTTGCTCAGCACGTGCTTTTTTCTTACACATTGATCCCCACCTTAAACACTACCCATTTATACAAGTGTGCTTTCCTTCATTTCCAGTTAAGTAGAACTGATGCTCTTCTTTTCGGAATAGGGAGCTGCAATGTCACAGTTTTAAGTTTGCTGGTATGAACCGCAGTTTAAAACATGTACAAAAAGCTCCCAAGGTGCAGGTTCACATGATATCACAGCTAACCAATAGATAGACATTTATTATATGTAAAAGGGAAGGATTACTCTGAAAAACCCGCATGTTATCAGATCATCAAGTCACATTCATCCAGGTAATCTCAATTTTCTTTTTCAGGCTGTCACCTGGCAAAGCAAGGCTGACTCAGCGAGGAAACTTAAATGCAGGAAAGAAAGGGAACAAACAGCACCTAGACAGAGGTAAGGGTTCATAATTTAGGAGAAGCTGTTTATGGTTTAGTTCAGTCATAGTTCAAGACAAAATATTGGATTTCATCATTCTGGACTCTTTAGGCCTGTGTCCATTACATTTATAACACCTATAGAATTATCACCATTAACATGAGGATTTTAGCTATTGTTCCTAATAGGAGAAAGATGAGCTTCCTTAAGACAGTTCTCTGTACAAAGGAGACATCTATTTTATTCATTCCTTTCAAACAGTCTCTTCCCTCATCTCATCCCTGGTATTCCTCTTCTTTTTAAACAAGATTCTACTGCAGCATTTCCCATCCTGATTTCTGGGCAAAGCTACATATTTCCTCAGACCTTTTAATCTGTCCAGAGATCTAAGATCACCAATACAGTCAAGTCTAGTGGGTGAAAGTAGACTTTTCACAGCTGGAGCTACAATACTTGAAGTTCACAACGCACCAGGACTTTAGGTTGGATACAGAGCCACTGCTGGTTTATCTACGACTTTGAGAAACACTACCTGCAGTTTAACAAGTACAGGGAGCAACTCCCTAAAACTGAGGGGATTCCCTGAGGAGCAAGTTTCAACGTCTTCCAAAACTGCAAACCTAACCTTAAAGATTGCTTTCAGGAAGTTAACTATTATATCTTTCTACAGAATAATTTTACTTAAACTTCAAATTGCCCGCAACCCAAATTGTATTTAAAATTGCCTGTGTGGCCTGATTTAAGAAAAAATGAAATGCTGATTAGGCTGTGCCTTTGCAATTAAGCAGTTTCCCAAACTTCCTCTGCCGATATCAACTGTCAGCAAACAGGCAGATTTCTCAACTCTAAGCCAGCCACGACTGAAGACAGTGTTGCAGCAGCGAAGAAGAAAAGCTGAGTCCTGGGAAATTTCTTTTCAGTGACACAGCTTGTCCCAACACCGCTCTGCACAACACCTACTCAGGCCACTTATTCTTCCAACAAAATAGCCATACATGTTAAAACCAACAAGGGGAATACACCTACTTCACTACCTAGACTCGGAGTAACTCCATCAGAGTGTTTATACTCCATAACATACACAGCATGGCAGAACTTATCAATTCTTAGCGCATATGTGAACCTCATAACCTGGCTACCCCAAAGGTTACCAGCAGGCAACACTTCACAAGGAAAAAAAACTTGAAAGAATGTGTCCACGTATCTCCAAACTTGTAACTCGAAAACACCAGCTCTGCACGGCGGCTGGTACTACCACTGTTATGGAATAATAATGGAATACATTTCTCTGACATGAAAGAAAAAACGGACTGGTCATCACACCATTACTTTACACTGACGGGACACCTCCCTCAACAGCGCAGTATACCAAAGCCTCGTCCCCTTGACAGCAGAGTGTCACAGCAGCCACACAGACCCTGCCACCGCGCAGCCAGCCTAAAGGGACCACCCTAGGGAAAAACCAAGCGTCTGCCAAACTGCGCCCGGCTTAGGAAGGAACTCCGCGCAGGAACGGCTGTGCACATATCCACCACGCGGTAAACCATGGCTTCCTCAGAGAGGAGCGGGGAAAAAAAAAAAAAGAAGCGTAGCGACGAGATGTTCTCCGCAGCTCTGCTCCGCCCAGGGCTGAGCTGTGCCTGGCTGTCCGCACAGGCACACGCGGCCCCACGCACCCCGCCGCAGGCCACAGCCTCCCACACACCGGCAGCGCCGCCCTTTCGCCGGCCCGACCCGCATCACCGCTCGGCCGAGCCAAGAACGCAGCGTGGGCTCCCCGTCCCTAAGCGCATCCTACGGCCAGCCCTGGAGAAAGCCGGCCGCAGCCGCGTCACGCACACGGTGACACACCTCCTCCATGCCCCGCTCCCCGCCCGGAGCTGC
>VWZN01005429.1:586793-608921 GCA_013396955.1 Regulus satrapa | reverse complement strand
CCCCCCCCCCCCCCCCCCCATCTACCTGGCGCTAACAGCTGTTGTGTCGGCGTTCAAACCTGTAACTCTGGTTTGAAGGTTTTATTTTCCAGTTTCCTGTGACACCATCCTGTTGTGTGCAGCTATATCCGTGAGAAATCACCTCATTAACACACAGCGTGCCTTACTAGAATCAGTCCTGGTTGCCATAGCAATTCCACTGGCTGCAACTAGGAATTGTCTGGTTTAAACCACGGCGTAAAAACTCCTGTGTTGTGGTTCTTGTGTAGCTATTGGGTGGCAAAATCTTGGCTTTGTTGCTAGAATGATGGTTGGGGCACAGCATAAGGGGATCCAGCAAAAGCGCCGGCTTGAACTATACTAGAACTTGAACTATACTCTGCAACTTTTTCCTAGGTTTCTCTGTCGGACCCAGCTTCTGTGTTGCTAAATAATAATTATAACCTGGAGTTTTCTTTGGTTCTGGTGTGCCAACAGTTGTTATTTACAAATTTACCCTCTAGCTTAAACTATCGGAATTAATAACAATGGTGTTAACAAAAAGACTAGCCTCTTACACTTTGGGATTCATCCTATATAGAATGAATAGAGATGTATATGTGTACACTGTGTGCTATATGCTATACTGTGACTGTACTATGTACGGCATATTAGATATATTAGATATAAGCTTCACTTTCTGGAAGCAATGGAGAAATGTCTCTCAGGGTACAGGACAGCTTGCAACATGGAGAGATCCATTATAAGACACAAGAGGTCTTCCCAATCTTAGTTTGCACATCAGGTGGCAGTGAGGCACCACAAGCAGCAGTTGCATGTGGTTGGCTTCTCGGAAAATTACACCTCCTTTTTCTCTGCTCTTTTACTGGACACCGTACCCTCATGAACTAGGGCTGTGGTCTGCATCACTCAGCCTCAGGCCTTCTCCCCAGTGATGAGCCAGACATGCAGGTCCCACCGCTAGCTGGCTTCCTGGAGGCTCCCGGTGGCACGCCTCCGCAGGGTCACCTCTGCCTGCTTTGCTAAAAACAGAACATGGCTTTTGCTGACTTAGCCTGCCTGTAAGCACCAGTCCCAGCCTCTGCTGCTCAGCCTCTTTATGTGGCAGCTCTGAGCCGAAATAACAAAACCACATTCTTTTGCTGTCTAATCATTCTGATCTTCACAAGCAGCAACTGTTCTCTTTCAGCATCTCAAAAGGTACAAGCAAATTACATTAGGTTTAGGGTAATGAGGTAGGAAGGGACTTCTTGGACTATCAGATCCATTCTCCCACTCTTGTAGATACCACATCATAAAGCCCTTTCTCTGTTCCTGTCAAGCTCTGTCTGATAGTGTGGGTATTTTTTTCCCCTGACTGCCCTAGATCATACCTGTTCCAAACACTCCCATGATTTTGAGCTCTGATTTCCAGTCTAACATAAGCTGTGGCTAGTCTGAATACTTTTGTTCTTGTTCGAACATCGTCCTTTAGTGTACATGACATTTTAGAGCTTTAATTTCCTCTGCAAAAATTATCAACAGTCAAAACCTTCATTCAGATGTACCAAAACCAGGATTTATCAAACCAAGAAGTTATTGACTTCTCTTAAAAAGAGGAGTTGTTTTTTTTTTTCCTTGAAGCATCCTACAATTTTCTCCATTGGTTGCAGCTTCAGCTCGTGTTTGTCACAGGGGTGAGCACAGTTTGACCCCCTCATTTGAGATAAGGTCTTCCCCTGTTGTCTTCAGCAATCATGCTTCTACTTTTTCTCTTTCTAATCATATTTTTAGCAGTAGTGAACTGAAGGGTTAATTGGTAAGGGGAAAAAAACAACTGTCTTGAAATATATCAAGATTTTAGGCTAAATTGACATTTGTGCACAAACTTCTCAGCGTGCAGTTCTGTGGGCTGTTTCCACTCAAAGCTTAGATCAGGCTATGTCTTATAAGTTGCTTTTTTCTTGGTCAGGTCTAGAAACTAAAGAGATTTCTGTCCTCATTCTGGCAGGTAATATTGCCTGTTAAGGCTAATACTCCATGAGAAACCTGTGTCTCCGATTTTAATGTGGTTAAATTGGAAGCCAGACTTTCACCTTATTTGGAAATAAAACATCAGCCCAAAGCTAACCCAAGCCCACAAACCTGCTCCATCCATCTGCAGTATCATCTGCTGTGATTATTTAATTTACAAACATGTGCAATAATTATATCCTAGTGCTACATTCACAGATTTGGTATTCTGAAAAGAAGGGAAGAGCAAGAGTTGCAGACGAAATATTTATCAGCTCTTTGATTCAGCAGGAATGCATGGAGAATCAGATGATTACATGTTGTGTGTGGCAGTGGTGTATGTCTATAAGAGGGACTTGTGAGAGAGAATTTAGGAGGTTTCGGTGATATGTTTGGATTGGAAACCTAAGTCCTTGTCTTGCTTTGCTATTGCTGTGGTCACAGCATCAATTTGCAGTAATTCTGACTTAAACTGTTAGCATTTTCTCCAAGCTGTGGACACAGCTAACAACATGTTGCATGACATGTTATTCTCTTCAGATGCCTAGAGGAACAGGTGATTCTAGATTACAATAATTCTAGACATTGGCAAATATATAATGTTTCCAAGGTCCAGACTCCCCGCAGATTAACCCTGTCTAAATCTGGGCTTCCTCAGTGCTGTCTGTGTCATTCCTGGCTGCCTTGTCCAACCTCCACTCGGTGCACATCCGTGCATATATGACTGCAGAGTGAGACAGTTCATTGCCCCACGGCAGATGACTCTGTGATCCAAGAGCTAAACATGAATGCTATTGCAGAGCAGAGAGCAGGAAGATGGGGCTGTGGAAAGAAGTAAGGGCAGAACCTAGTGACACAATTAAAATTTTAATTAAACCCTGGACTTCCTCACAGATTTCCACTACAGATGCTACTGATCATCACTCCACCTCACTGTATATAGAATATTCCTTCACAGTGATCAGCATACAAAATACCCTAGATTCTTAAAAGCCATAGGCAAGCAGGTGTAGCTTCCTAAATGCACCAGCCTCCATAAGATACCACCACAGGTGTAATATACTTCCAGGCTGTACCTGCTTTGAGGAGAGTGCTGCAGATACCTGTCCCTCACCCCATCAAGAGACCTTCTCCCAAGAGGAGGGGCAAGCCTTTTTGAGTGACCTTTTGAATGCTGTGTACAAACTTAACGCAGTAAACAGAATTACAGGCTGTGCACCCTGGGTATCACAGTTACCCATGAGAACCTGAACTGGAACTTACAGGGGGAGCCATACAACAATTCTAATTTACCCTGGAAGAGATCAAAGCTCAAAATCTTGCCAAAGCCCGCCTCCTGGCCATTAACCAACCTCTCAAGCTCTTCAAACCCATTGTGAGAAGCAGAATTCCTGCAGACCTGTAAACACTAGGTGGAACTATCATGCCCGAGCAGCAATTGCAGACCTGCAGACCATGACTCCCCTGACACTTTAAGAAGTTTTCCCACAAGTGAACTACCAATGACTGTTGATGCTACACGTGCATTCCAGAGCAGGCTGCCCTTTGTAAACCCTCATGTTTTCCCCCCATGGAAACCCTAGGTCATAGCCCATCTGTCCTAGAATGCGCAAAAAGCAGGACAGGAACATGCTTTTACAGTGAGAAAACCTTTTTCCGACACCAGCACCCTGTGGCTAATCCTTCGGTTTTGATCCTCAAGGAAGATAAATGATAAGCTTGAGAACTGAAACTGATAACTTGGCAGAGACAATGATCTCACAGCATTTCTATGGTTCTCCGATCCCTCTTCAACCCAGCCCTTCACTGTTTAGTGTTAACTGCCTGCCTTTCCTTGTTTCACAGGGGTGAAATGAACTTTATCACCTTTCTCTTGCTAATTTCCTCACCCATCCCTGTTAAGCATTAGCGCCTCTTTTCTGTGTAAAGTGTCCGATTGAGTGACATAATTAAATTAAGCTCAAACCATTGTCTTCCAGCTTGTCTTTAGTCTGAAATTTGCCGTTTCTCTTTCAGATTTAAAGGAAGTCCTTGAATGCCTTAAACGTTGCCTGTTCTTTCACATTCATCAGTTGATGGATTAAAAGATGTACTTTCTCCAGCAGAGGGCAACACACTTCTAAATTATTCATAGCATGTCTGAGCGGTAGGACTAGTTCCTTAGCAAGTCAGATAGGAAATGAAGTTGAGTTTGAGGAAGGGACTTGGTACAATACGGTACTTGTCTTCCTTTGGAACGTTTAAGAAAATATTTTTGAAGGTAGTGGCATTGTTACTTCGTTTAAACTTATTACTCTTTAATCTGAAAATGTTGTTGTGGCTCTTTGCCTCCATATTTAACAAGAGTGGCGGTGAGCAGACGAACCAGAACATCTCTGTTCATCTCCCAGGCATTGCTTTTATTTTCAAAGAGTGATGAAGTAGTTCAGAGGCCAGGATAGGGGGAACTGTATTCTAACATAGTTTCCCTCTATTTTTAAAATTTTTTTTTCTTCTGAAAGGCATTTCGAAAACACACATCTCCAGTTCACACCAGAAGTATCCATTAGCTGCTATAGAATTGTAAAGCATTTTTATTGCTGTAGACTCAGAAACTATGGAGTTCCCATCAATCAAAAATCCCTATACAGGAAAGCAAGTACTAGAATATTTCTTTCTTGGATTTCTCCTGTCATGTTTTTTTCTGTGAATGGCTACAGCCTGATGTTTCACTGAGTTTGTGCTGTGTCTGTTTCTGCCTCTGCGAAGCCGATAGAAAGTGATACAATGAAGCGTTTGACATCACTTCCTGAAGGTCACAGCAACTCGACAAAGCACACCACAAGGGAAAACCAGGCTCGGGCTCTTGTCTACACCCTTTTGTCTGTCACTCCTTTTAAGTGGTAATTACTGTTACGCTTGATTTTTCCCAGGGAGGATGCACACTCAGGTGCATGACAAGCACTGGGTGACTCAGAACTGGTTGTGTCATTGCATGCAATTACGAATTCGACCAGCTGGGCAGAGGCTGTACCGCGATTTCTTCAGTATCTTCTTGACATCGCGGGATCCCGTTTGCTCTGACCTGTGCCCCAGTTTAGCCCCCCTCTCAGTCTAGATCCCCACCCGCCTGCCCTGTGTGTGAAGGCATTGTCGCCTGTTCTCCCTGTGCTCCCGTTTCTCATTGTTTAGGGTTTATCTTGTGCAGCGCTGTGAACAGACTCAGAAATGTGATCCCAGGGCACCATTTGTAAGAGAGCCATATTGACACATGCAGCCCACTTGTACAAACACAGGTAAAGTTGGAGGCTGGGTTTGCTCACTACCATGTTAGGAGGGGCTGATAATTCTTTTTCCCGTGGTGAGAAGGGAGCCATGCCATTTTAAAAGCTGCCACCTCCCATGACAGACAATGCTTTTTCTGAGGCAACATGAGTAGTTTGTTAGGCTTTGCAAGAATGGTAATGGCCTCCACTCCATGACTTTCGGACAAGACTGGGGAGCAGAATAGCAGCCAAAGAGGCAGAATACAATGTTATCAGAGGAAGAGAATATGAGCTTGGAGGTCAAGCATTGCTCAGGAGCCATTGAAAGTCAGGACCACTATCTGCAAAATAGCCCAGTGTCGCCATTTCCCAGTATTATAACACTGCACTTCAGAAGGGAAATTACATGTAATAGTTTGAGCTGATTTGTAGTTTCATCCTCACAAGGGACAAGCCCATGTGTCCTCCTCATCCAAACTGGCTCATGTACTGTTCTTGATTTGGTCCATAGGTGGACTTCTGCCACAGCAACGGTGAGAAAAAAATGATTATAATTAATAGGAATGGGCAGAAAAGGAAGCGTCTTTCTCTTAATAGTTGGGTTTGTTAATAACAGGACTTTGTACAGATGTATGAAGTTTGTTTGGTGGTGACAATCACATACTGCCTGAATATAAAAGTCTATTTCCACTGTAAATTCCTTCAATGGAGCAGCTTTTCTGTGCAGCCCAGCTAGTGCAGCCCGGGTGAATATTGGCTAAACACTAACAGTACCTGAAATCTGTATTTGACCTACCTGGAAAGAGTTTGATCTTCTGCACTAAATTCCTGGTGGATAGGAATTCACATCATGAGAAATACCATCATAATTTGTACTAATTATAACTCCTGGGAGTGAGGCCAAATACAGCCTTGCAGATTGTGTATTTTCCCACTCGGGCACAGCAAATTTTGGCAGAGGAGCAACGTCAGGCAAGCAGCAAGCAATGGGGGCTCTCCTAATGTACCTGCTACCTACATAGGCACAGTCAGTCCCCAGAGCTGTCGGTTCAGCAGCTCAGGGAATGGGACAGACTTTCACTGTAAAAAAAGCCTAAACTGCACCCAAAAAATCTAGCAAACCCAAAATATGTGACTGCCCTCTGCATTGTGAAACTAAACCTGTATCCTCTGTTAGCTGTCGGGACCGAGGCAAGACCTGGGAAACGAATCCGTGGGAGCGGTGCTGTTTGTTTGCTTAATCACTTAGTTTAAATATAGATTAAAAATCGCTTAAGCTCACTGACAAGTTAAGTATGTGTCAAACAACGGTTGTGAGAAACTGCAAGGAAAAGGGGGCATAGTCCCAGAAGAAAGAGATTTTAGGAAAGGAATAAGGGAAAAAAGGGCTGGATCTTTGGAGTGGAGCAACAGTGTATCTTCTTAAGGGAGATCCATTTCTAAGTAAACAGCAATAGGGAGCTTGAAGCGTCAACTCTTCATCTCTTGTCCCTGCTAACAGTGAACAATCTGTTGAATAATCCCTCATTTACATTCATTTCTTCTGATTAAATGGAAATGTCACAGTTCACAGAAAGTCAGCCAGTGTCTGAACTGCACTGGGAAAGCTTTGTGAGATCCTCGCTTGCCGTGCTGCCTGTCCCGGCTGCAGCGCAGCGTGTCCTTGCCGGTCCCATTGGAGGCCCTGCCACACCTCGCACAGTGCGGAATATCGCCCGCCCCAGCGCATTCTGCCTTTTCTGGAGCTGTCACCTGGCTCTGAACTAGCACTGAAGAGCCTGGCACTGGAAAAAGCCAGTCTAATGCAAGCCAGTCCCTTGAGATAGCAGCCACTTGCTATATGTAGCAAGACTACGTGGCACATGCTTTAGCAGCAGCCTAGTTTCTAATGCCATCCCCCTTTTTTGTAGAAATTTACGGCTGTGCTATGCGTAAAATCACATAGGGGGTTGATTAAAGCAAACTGCTAGAGAAAACTGCGGAGGAAAAACCTTCTTGCAGTTCCCAGGAAGCTTGTTGGCTGTGTCCAAAGAGTGGACATTGTTTGTCCCCTGAACCTGAAGAGTTGCAGTGCTTATGACCTTCTGTCAACCACAGGGAAAAGCACTCTAGACTGCGCCTGACTTAAGGATTTCTTGTCAAGTTCGTCATTAGTGTAGGTGAAACACCTTTGTATCTTCTCAGCATGGGTGCAAACCAGAGCAAGACAAACTCAAGAACTGCTAATCAGGAGCGGCTTGCAGCACAAACCTGCCTACTGCAGACAGGTCTGCCTTGCTGAGGGGACCATGAAGGACATCATGGTACCTAAATGAGTGCTGTTCATTGGCAGCCTGAGTTTAGCTCCTCCACTACGAAGCAGCTCCACATTCGAAGCTAGTGTTGCAATATTGGGTATTGCAGGCATTAATGCTTTCCCTCCAGCGTTTCCAATCACTTGGGGGTGCTACACTGGCGTGCTATGATGGCTGAGATAGTGTGGCTGTATCTCTCTTTTAAGTGGTGTGTTCCCACTCCTCTGTTTGTTTAGTCATACTTCTTTAGACGGTGAGCTCCTCAGGGCAGGGATGGAGCCGTCTTCTTAGCTGCCAAGGGCAAGTGTGGTCTGTGAGCTACCAGAGGTGAATATGAAAAACAGGCAGCAGACTGGGAGCTCCTGCACTTGTCCATGCAGCTGGGAAAATGCACTTTGTGGCTTTTGCCAGCAGGTAGGAACAGCTTGGCTGGGCCCCAGGAACCCAGCAATGGCAATCACACAGTTAACAGATGTGATTCCTTTTGGCCATTTGTTTTATATTTTCCTTCACAATATTGACCAGCACTGTTGGTTTTATTTCTGTCCTGATCTCATGGCAGAAATCTCAGATGCCCCAAATGGGACAGTGGAGCTGCTTCTTTCAAAAAGGAAGCCGGGGCGACTTGGATGGAGCGCGGCTTTTCCCGTGTGTGCACGACTCAGCACGGCGTGGCATCTGCCGAAAATTCCGAGGGCATCGCGGGGGATGGGGGCGCAGCGGCGGGACCCTCGCCCCCGGGACGGCGGCGGGAGGAGGGGACCGGGCCGGNCGCGCCGCTCCCCGCGCTGAGCCCTGCCGAGTCCGCGGTGCCACCGTCAGTGCCATTGCCATGCCTCCCCAGGAGCTCCTGGATTACGCGCCAGCCCTCCGGAGACACAGCCCGCGCCGGGGCAGCGGCCCGGAGCTGGGAATCAAGTGCGTGCTGGTGGGCGACGGCGCCGTGGGCAAGACCAGCCTGGTGGTCAGCTACACCACCAACGGGTACCCCGACGAGTACCAGCCCACCGCCCTCGACACCTTCTCCGGTAGGTGCCCGCCGGGGCTGCGCGGGGCGTGGGGCGGCGGGAGGATCCGGTCTGGAGCAGCGAAACCTCGGGACGCGGCGTCGGGAGGAGCGGGATCCCAGGGTTGGGGGGAGGCGAGCGCTCCCGGGCCACGGGCTGCCCCGGCGGGGCTGCGCAGCCTGCGGGCACACAGCCCGAGGGGACAGCTGCCGCTCGGACCGAGTCCCTCCGACCTTTCCAGAGGTTTAGCAGGTGGAGCTCCGTTCTGCAACTTGCGTCGAGTTGATTTGCAAGTTCTACGAAGCTGGGCATTTTCCTGGTTTTGTGGTGTGGTTATGACTAAATAGAAGGGGGGTTAGGTTTATTTTCTTGTTCGTGATGGCTTTAGCTTCAGAAATAGGCTACAATGTAACTGTGATTTTTAGTTTTAAGTGATACTCAGAAAAAAACATCCTTTCCCCTCCACGTCTGGTGAAGAGAGGTTGTCAAAAAGTTGATGAGCTTTAAAAGTCTGGCTAGAATTGCGAGCTGATGAGCTCTCATTAGTTTCCACTTTTGTAAATGCTATCTTTGTTCTTGTTCTACACTCCTTTTCCTTTGGGCTCCAGTTTCTAATATAAACCCCAGGAGGATACAAAGCCCTTTGAAAGATTTCTTATCTCCATTTGATATGAAGGAACACAGCACTACTTGACAACGTAGATTGGTAGATTAGAGATGTGCTCAAGTCAGACCAGGAATGAGATGGCTCATGTGTCATAGTCTTAGGGGTGCTTAGAGGGAGTGTTTTGTTTGTTTGAATGTCCCCCCGCAGTTGCTCACTCTGGGAGCTGTTGATTTACCTTGACCTTCCCAAGCTATTCCACTGTTACTTGAAGGAACTGAACTGGGAATATGCTGCTGTTCATGGTCCAGAAGCCCTCTGTGAACACATGTAAGGAATCATGAGTCCTCCGAGGGAAAGGTTACTTCTCTCTCCACTCTCTTTATGTTCATGTACATGGATTAGACTAAGAGTGGCCTAAAATTACTGTAGCTACTAGGCTGCACATTTTTGGAAGGACAAATCCATAATAAAATGGTCCAGAAATGTGAAGACGAGATGAGTGCAGAGACTCCCTGATTAACAGCAGGTAATCTGAAGATAGCTGCACACAGGTTCAGTTCCAGTCTGGATGTTCCAGTACTCAGTCTGGCTTCAGAGGTTCATAGGATTTGTAACTGATATAAATCAAAAACATTAAAAATGTGTTTTGTGAAGCTCACTTCATGCTTATTGGGAGGAAATGGAAAAACAGACAAGTTTCCTTTCCTGGCTCTACTCTTACCCTGAATATGCCTGAAGACAGTCCCTTCCTAGAGTCACATATTAGGGTTCAGGATCCAGGTCAGAAATTTCAACCCCATTCCTTCCCCTTTTGGGGCACACCTGCCATTGAAATTGCTGGCAGAAGTGAGTAATTTAAATCCTAACCTTAATCCCGGTCATGGGAATATGATGCAAATAACAAGACAGGAGAAGGTGTTGCATTATCAGGGGAATGTCTCTGGGACAACGAGTGACCCAGCCACATACATCTGTCTGCTACCTCCTGCTGGGTGTCGCTGCCAGGTAGAGCAGCCTTGAGTGAAATATGTACCTGGTGACCTTTCTCCACCAAGCTATCCTGTTCTGCCAGCCCCTTCGCTGCTGTACCGTGATCCATCCTCATCCTGAGGGTGTGGACCTTGTGAGGGCGGTATTTGAAGGGCTGTTGCAGAGTTGCTAGCGTGGCTCAAGCTAGCAGCAGGTGGGATGAAACTCTGTGCAAACGCTGGAGCAGTAGGTAATATATGTGGTGAGTTTTTTCTGAAGATGGCAAGACATTTCAGAGATGCTAATTCCTTCTCTCAATGCAATTGCGAGACAGAGAAAACCAGATACTAGAAAGGCAAATGCCTACTGCCTTGAAGATCAAGTCAGGATCTAGCAGGTTCTTTGATCAGGAACAGGTTTCTCTTCCTCCTCTGGGGCAAAGATATGGTAACAACCCAACTGCTCCCCAGTCACACGGAAGCAATGACTTTCAGCTACGCCGCGAGGAGTGGCACTGTGGTGGATGCACACACCCCTTTTTCTTCCACTCTTGGTCTCCCACCAAACTGCAGTTCATCTTTTTGTCTGTGTGGCCCTTTTTTTTTTTTTTTTCCTCCAGACTGCTTTCAGGGAGGAGTGCTCTCCTTCAAAAGCTTGTGTTCAACTCTCTTCTGTTTCTGTCACTTCTCACATGATGAATTACTTCAAGAATCACAAAAGATTGCCCCTGCTTCTGGTTGGGAGATTTTTTTGTTTGCTTGTGGATTTTGGGGGGCTTTTTGGTTGGTTTTGTGGGTTTTTTTTTAAACAAAAATGACAATAAAGCCTTCTCCCTGCATACAGAAGTGGAGTTTTGCTAGTTCATGTGAAGTGCCAGCCATTATCACCTTAGCCGTGATGCTTGCC
This sequence comes from Regulus satrapa, assembly GCA_013396955.1. NCBI lineage: Eukaryota > Metazoa > Chordata > Aves > Passeriformes > Regulidae > Regulus > Regulus satrapa. Next base: position 597,901 of record VWZN01005429.1, on the reverse strand, counting down.
TCCATTCACCTAAGCACAGCCCCATCCATCTTGTCAGGACTTAAAAATTATTTCCAGCTCCACAACCTCTTTTTCTCTCTCATCAGTTCCTAGCCAATCTCTTGTGGTGTCTATGCACTCAAACATCCAACAGTTTCATTCCCGATTGCCATCAGAGGTCCTGCCAGCCCTCAGTCTGAGTCAGCTGATACCACATGAAGGCTTATTGTGATTAGGGAGTGAAACGGGAGCAAACCTTACATGTGTAACTCAGCAGTTTTTCCGTGTGTGGATAGTCTCTGAAAGGGATTTCACTCATCACTGTTTCTCTAATAGCTTCTTCATTACAAAGGTGGGTTTTTCCTTAGCGATGACACTCACGTAACATTTTTTTTAAGGCCAAATTTCTGATCTGGATGGAAAAAAATCTCCAATAGATTTTTTGATGGAGACTGATTTCAAATTATTTTGATTTGCTTGGCCAAGAAGACAGGAGCAAGTTGCTGAAGTTCTCTGGTTTTATCCTTATCTTTTTTCTTGAGTTGTGAAAGAAGAATAAGTGGCTCTCAGGGAACTGTTTGGCTAAGGTCTCTTCTTGTCTAGAGGAGCAGTTGTCCAGTAACGTGAAACTATTCTTTCAAAATTCTGAAGAAGAACACAGAACATCTGAGAGCTAACAAAATCAGGTCTGCTGCAGTTCTCTCAACATTTCCAGTGCAAGTCTTAGTGAGGTTTGGGAGGATGCTCAGCTGGGAAGAGACGTGAGTGACTTCAGAGAGTCTGTTCAGCAGGGTATAAACCAGGATGCTCAGGAAAAGCCTGAACAAGTGTATGTGTATGTGCTGGCCACCTGCTCTGGACTCATCCTTATCCTCCTTCTGCTACAGTGCAGGTCCTCGTGGATGGAGCCCCAGTCCGGATTCAGCTGTGGGACACTGCTGGACAGGTAAGCTCTATCAAAGCAGCTGTCAACTCTGGTCCTGTCGGACAGGGATTGTTTCCAGGCTTCGAGGAAGGCAGTGTTTAGCTGGGAAGAAAGGAAATGCACTGGGCCAGCACCGGCCATTTGCTGGTATGGCAGTCACAGACAAGGGAATGACAGATGCCCTCAACTCTGAAACTTGTGCCTGAAGCATGGCATGGCCACAAAGTCAGTACAATGCCCTGCCTCTGTTGCTATCCTAGTTAACTTGTAAAAAGCTACTGCAGCATCGTGCTGTTAGAAGAGAGCAGTCCAGTGAAGATGGTTTTTTTTTCCCTCTCCCTTTTCTACAGGAGGACTTTGACTGTTTGCGCTCTCTTTGTTACCCTGACACGGACGTCTTCCTTGTCTGCTTCAGTGTGGTAAACCCAAGCTCCTTCCAAAACATTACAGAGAAATGGATCCCTGAGATACGAACTCACAACCCCCGGGCACCGGTGCTGCTCGTGGGGACACAGGCAGATTTGCGGGATGATGTCAATGTCCTCATCAGCCTGGATCGCTACCACGTGAAGCCTGTGCCCCGGCCTCAGGCAGAAGGTCTAGCTGACAAAATCCGGGCTGAAGCCTACCTGGAATGCTCAGCACTGACTCAGAAGAACCTTAAAGAAGTTTTTGACATGGCCATTGTCAGTGGTGTTGAGCACAAAGCACGTCAGGAAAAGAAGATGACTGCCAAAGGCATCAAGACTCTCTCTAAGTGCCGCTGGAAGAAGTTCTTTTGCTTTGTCTGAAGCTGTTTTGAGGGAGGGGAAAAGAAGCAACCAATGCCAGTATTGGCTCTGCACCTTCTTGGAGTGACTGCTCCTATGGCCCCAGCAAGGAGGGTATGATAAGCTATGGGCTTGGAGACCTGTCTCTTGCTGGGTACAGTAACAGATGCCTAGGAGGCATGAACTAGACTTCCATTGTGCTGAGATGTGGAATGGTCAGGCAGCTATACCTGCTGGACATGTCTGTAGTGTCCCAGACTAATGGGAGCCTTTAGTGCATCAGGACTCAGTACCCCAGAATAGGCAGGTTCATTGTTCAGAATGACCAGTTTTCTAGTTGAAGCTCACACACTTTCAGAGTTCTGATGCAGCATAATAAACATGAGGGACTTCTGAAATCAGCCTGTGTTTTGGCTGATTTACAAGCGTGGCAGAGAGAGGGCAGGGGCAGTTAATGCATCTGCAGTGTGGTTAGGCATGGGGTGCAGTGTTTGTAACATGAGACTTGGGTTCCCCCTCTGATTCAATTTGCCAAAATAGGTAAAATTCACTTGACTGTGAAAAAGCAGCGCTCTTTCTTAAAGGCCCTGTACTAGGAGTACTCTTTAAAAGGTATTTCCTAAATAAAGGCCATTAGCAGGCTGAAGAGAAAATGCACTGGGAGCTACAGTATACTTTGAGCAAAACCTTCTCTGAGAGGACTCTCTAGTCCATTGGGTGCCAGTGTTATAGTCCTATCCTAAGAGGGAGTTGTGGACTTGGGGACCAACTTTGAAAGGCCTTTTGTGTGTGTGGTGTTTCAAATGAAAGAACAAGTCAGGAATAGTGAGGAGTGGCTCTGTCTAACAGAGAAAAAACTGTGTCAGCAAAGGGTTTGTAGTACTACCATGGGGTCAAATGTAGATGGAGAGAGAAGGAAGAAAAGGAAACAAATAGAAAGGAGAAAGATGGAATGAAGAAAGGTAGATGGAGAGGGAAAGAAGAAGGAATGTAATTAAATTAAAGTTGTGATTCTACTTAGCTGAGCTGCTAATATGCAGGGAAACCTTTAGGGACCTGAAAATTTTGCTAGTGATATGAATTTCAAAGTAATATTCTCCATACGTTCAGCTCTGGATCAAAAGGAGGGGGTTGTAGAGAGAGAGAGTTCCTCTTCATTAGTAAAATCCTCCATTTCAGATCTACACAGAAGAATGGAATTTACCTTGTACTGTTCTTCCTGAGGCTGCAGAACAGGAACAGAGGACTCAGGGCTTCTTTCTGTAATGCTTCTGTTATGCTTCCCTTTTTAAAAAGTCACTGCTTAATCTGCTGAAATCAAAAGCATAGGAAATCCATTAAGTTTATGCTGGAGAAAATCATTCCTTATGTTTCACTCCCTTCCCCTCTCACCTGTTTCTCAGGGGATTAATATCCCAGAGAGTCTATTCACATTTTATTATATTTTATTGCAGAACTTATATCAATTTTTAAATCTTCTTTTGCAGAGACATTTCATTTTGGTTTATGTAGCAGAGAGTGTGACAGGTCTGTCAAGCAATGCTTTTGATACTCAGGGGGTTCTCTGCATCTGGCCACAGCCCATCACTTTGAGGACACTCTGGAGGAATGTGACAGAAAGGGAAAGAGCTGTGGGTGGTTTGCCCTAGACCAAAAGCAAGCATAGGCGAGCTGGTGAGCCTGTAGCAAGGCAAATGTGAGTAATGCAGCCTGGCTCCAAACAAATGCCTGCAAACACCTCTCACAGCCGTCTGGTTTTGTGGGGCAGCCCGTGTCCTTCCCAGGATGTGAGACAAGACTGCAATCTCCCTGGGCAGTATTGCAGGATAAAAGAAGTGGAGAAGTCTTCCTGTGAAGGGAAATGGCCCGCAGCCTTGGAGCTGCTTCTGGGGTAAGGCTCAGAGACCTGAAAAGGACGGTGCAGCAAAATGAGCTGAATGTTGAAAGGACTCCTCCAACTGAAATGCCATTTGAGTCCAGTGAGGAGTCCTAAGAGATGGTGAACACAGAGACAGTAATAGAAGTGACATGTCTGACAAAGGTCTAGGTAGGACACCACTTCCCAACAAAGCTCTCACTCACCAATGCATCCCTATGTGTATATCCTACCTGTACTGGCACCTTTGCTGCATCACTCATTCAGTTTGTCTGTTGGGTCTTTACACATTTCTTTAGCCTGTGAGACCAAGGGCTGTGGTGTGACCCACCAAAGAGCGTGCCATATCCCTGTGGAGCAAATCCACAGGTGGAAAGAACACCAGACTCCTTCCTGCTGAGGAGAGCAAGGGTTGTCCTGCAGTTGCTTGGTATGAAACGGGTTATTTTATTCTGGAAAAGAAACTGTACTGAGACCTAATTTCTTCCTATGTGATTGTGTCTAAAATTTGTTAAAATAAATTTTTTCTAACGTCCACAATTTGTGTTTGTAATTTTGTTAGTGCAAATTAAGTTGGGCTTTAATGTGGAGAAAGAGTTATTCCATTTTATTGGCAATAAACATGACAGGGAAATAGCCCCACTCCTCACTCTACGTCCTAACCCCCACTAACAATGGTAAAAATCCCCTCATAGCTGAAACTTTCCAGGTTCCTTCTGGAAAGGAAACCTGGTTTAACCTCAGTTAATCTTTCTCTACCTCAGCAGCCACTCAGCATGGAGGCTGCTTAGGGGGATGCAGTAGCAAACATCCAAGGCTTTCAATGCCTCCCCCCAGCAGCCACGATCCAGGGACCAGTCAGGAGGCCCTCCCAGCACACACTGAGCCAAGCCCATGTAGGACTTGCATTTGGAGCCTTAATGACAGCATGCTGCTCTGTCATTAGACTGACTGATGGGTAATTTAGCAACCAGCTTCACTTAGCTTACCTTGGTAGTTAAACAGTGCTCAAGTGCTGAAAAATTTTGCCTGTGCCACGTAGGATGCAAAGGCTCTATCCAAGACAGCTCACAGGACCAAACCTTTTAGCCCTATCTTCAGTATTACAGGTAAATCATAGGCCTGCCCAGATGTAGGGCCCCATAGCTGCTCCAGAGCCAGAGGGCTGGAAAGTGAGGTTGCTGTGGGAAGAGCGTGGTGGTTCAGCAGGGAGCTAGGAAAGAAAACTGACAAAAAAAAACCATTGCAGCAGAGATAATGAGCAAGTCCAGAAATTAGAACGGGTTAGGAAATTACTGCCAATAAAGCATGACTTGGGAACTTGTGTTTTGGGTGAGGAGGTGGTTGGGGTTTTTAGGATTTGTTTGGGTTTTTTTTGCTGGGAGGGGGCATGGTTTCAAATTCAGCAATCACACTGTCCTTCTACAGACTGCTGTTTACTAGATGTAAAGTAACCTGTGGGAGTGTTTGGAGCTGGTTCCCAGCTTTGCAGCTTCCTGGCACTAAATCTTACAGAAGCACCGGTGAATGGAAATAGCAGCAAAGTGTGAATTAACTTTACAGGGAGTGAGTCATTCCACTGAGCCATATCCTGTCATATGCACAATAAGCACTCTAAAACTCCCTGAAATCTGTGAACAAAGCTGAACTCCTGGGTGTGTGTCAGTGTGGGGGGTGAATCTATCTCATTAAATGGAGTTTCCTACCAAAGCGACCTGAGGTGTCTTTAAAGCCCTACTCTCATCCTCTTATGGTGCAGTACTGGATCTGTGCTACTACCTGGCTTTGGTAGAGTCTGGGCTTGTTTCTGCCTTGCAGTGCTGCTTGACCAACCTGTATTTTCAGATGCTGCTGAGAGCACAGAGGAGCTCCTGGGAGACTGTTGCTAACACAAACCACCCCACCAGGCTGCTGAAGCTAACCCAGTCCATTGCTAGGCCAGCACAATTCCTCACAAGTGCTGCTTACTTTCCTGCCAAAAAGGATCTTTAGGATTAGTTGATCTCACTTGCTCCATACCATAAAGCTCAGCATCAAATGCTAAAAGCATCAATATTCCTACAGGTAGAAACTCTCTAGTATCTTCTTTCTTGTTCAGGGCTCTGACTTGGATCCTGGATAGCAGACTCCTGCATATCCTTGCATCCAGCAGAGTCACAGATAAGGAAGACTGTCCTTCCTTATCTGGAGAGTGCTGGTTGAGACCCTGCATAGGTAACAGTACAAGTACTTCAGTACAGGTACACATGATGTTTTATAAAACCACATAAAGCCAGTCTGCTTGCTGCCACTCTCAGCTGCCACCTCCAAAGAACCCGAGATTGAATGTCAGCAACAATAGGGACATGATAGGAAAGGACCCTTTAGTTTTCTTTTCCTGTAGGTATTACACCCTAAATGGGCTTAACTGTGCCATAAAGGATTCCAGCTAGCAACGCTTTCCTCAGCTTCCACTGAACCCTGACTGGGAATTAAACCCCAAAATAATACCAAGTTGCATCTGACTCAGCACATCCCACTTCCAACACCAAAAGGACAAGAGTGAAAGTCTTTCTGGAGATCTTTATGCCCGGTAGGTTACATCCTATTTATTTTGAAGGCTCAGGCTGAACTATTAGCAGGCCAGGAGCTGACATGAGTCCAGCAGGAGGAACCCTGCTGAAATGCAATTACCTCGGAATGGCATCCTACCCCCATTTCCTGAGAGGGGTGTAATTGCATTAACAACCTTATCACTTTCCTAACACTCTCCAATTTAATCCTCAGGTGCTAACTGCCTTTTTTTTCTTCAGGTTGCTCCAAGTTTAATGTTATTTATCAATTAGGCCCAGCTTGGAAGCTTGGTTTGACTTTTCTCAGCTGTAGTGGCAGCTAAGTGATCTGCACCAACTTTGCTCTTAATGCCTTCCTGCCCCTAATTTGGGCTGGATTGGTCCTTTCTGCAATCTCTCAAAGAACAGCATGGGAATACCAGAAGAGCAGAAGGAAGCAGAGGCACTGCTCAAACAGATGCTGTCACCACAAGGAATGTTTGTCCTCTCACAGCCTGTGTGCTAACTGAACTGCTGCTCTTCCCTTATGCTGAGAGTCCTTTCTACCCAGGATGCTGTCCTTGGCCACATGGTCTGCTTGTACATCTTGGGTCTGCTTTTCATCGTTGCCTCTCTTTGACCGTGCTAAATCACACTGTAAGCGAGCCCAAGAGATAAAGCATTTATCCAAAGAAACCACTTGAACTTTACAATATGGCTCTATACTGTCCTTCCTGTTCTGGAGAATGCTGCTTAAGACCCAGCACTTAGTCTGCATCTGCTCCCAGAAAAGGAATCAAAGAGCTGGCCCAGCTGGCACCTGGGCCTCCTGGAAGCTGCTTACTCATGCCTCTGCAGTCCAGCCCTGGGCTCCCCGTTCCCACCGTATAAATACAGCATTGTACTTGCAAAGACCTATTGCACAAGAGGGCAGGGTATGTCTCAACTTATCCCTGAGACAGGTTCCCTCTGCTGCAGCCCCACGTGATCCTTGTTCCCAGGGTGACACCATGCCCTTTCCAGCTCCCAGACTGAGCTGCTCGGCATCCAAACTTGCAGGACTTGTTCTGGAGGAGCAGGAGGAGATGTGGGTCCCATCCTCCCCCTCCAACCCCTTATCCCCAGCACTACCCCTAGGGCAGTGTTGTGAACTGAAATACTCTGGTTTCTGCTGCTATGGAGGAACATCAGGTGCAAAGAAATTTGGCTCCAGGACAAGTTTCACCACAAGTCACTGAGCCAGGCTTCTCTTTCCCATGAGATAATCTTGGGCGGGGCAGACAATCTCTTAAAATTAAAATACAATGAAAATACACGGGCTTCCCAGGGTCTAAGGTAAAGCTCTCTTTCCTTGTTTTCTCAGAAAGCGAGCCAGGCACTGCTGAAACCTTCCCCAGGCTTTCAGCGCAGAAGGAAGCACTGCAGTGGCAGCCTCAGAGCCAGGCCTGCTGCCTGCTGCTCCGCCAGCTGGTAACAGGAGCCCACCCACGGGACCTGGCTCTGCTAGTGGGGAGGGTGGAAGAGTTCGACCTCCTGTGGAACAGAGCACAGTTTAGTGAATCATACACAGACAGCAAAGTCCCTTCCTGTGGCTGCGCTGCCAATCGTTGTGTTGGTGGCATGGTGGAGTCTCCTGATGGAGACAGCACTGGTGAGTCCCAAGCAGTCACCTACATGTGAACGCTTGTGCTGATGGTGCCATCACAAATGTAAAACTTTTCAGGGAGCTCAGGGCACTCAAGTCGTGTTTTCTTTCACCGTCCTCATTAGCATCTCGCCCTGCCACGGAGCTCAACCCTCTGCTTCTCCGGGTAAACACCTGGTTACATTGTTCAGGGGCAGCAGGGACACGGCGATCTAGCTGGAATCTGCCAAGGACCTAGCTGGGATCTCCCTTGAAAGGTGCGTCAACACCTCAGCCCCACAGACTTTCTCATCCAAAAGGGAAAGTCAGCATCACGTGCTGAAGGAGAGCTCATCGTGGGAGGATTCGGTTTTCCCGTCAGAGGCTGCATCCCTGCAGGGCTGGATGGGAGAGAGGCTGGGAAAATGCTGCCCAAGCAGTGCACATGGGTTTCGGGTGGCGTTGCAGAGCCCTAGCTGCTCTCCTGCCGGGAGCCCTGTGCTGTCGTGTGCCTGGGGAGCGGATTGTGCCTGGGGACAGCCGGTGCCCCGCCGCGGCCGGGGCCGCTGGGCTGGCTCTCCCTGGGCAGCAGGAGCACCCGGCTGCGAGCAGAGCTTCAGAAACAGCGCATTCATCTTCCCTGCCAGTAAGCCAGGGAGCGCCCGGGGCAGGCCGATGACGCACAGCACACCTGAGATCATTTTCATGGGAATAGACCCGTGAGAGACAGGGAGAGGAAGAGTCAGGGAAACTCTCCCAGCACTTCAGTCAGTGTCAGCATTCACGGAGCAGATTTCACAAGATAAACAAAAGCCTTTAATAACCGCAGTGGAGGGAGACTTTGAAACCCTGTGAAACCTCTGCCAGGAGAGGAGAGCAGCAGGCTTCTTGCAGAGTGCCAATGCCACCAGCCAGCCAGAGGCTTGGCGGGCACGGAGAAAAAAAGTCTTGCAAAATCCAAACCACAAAGATCCAAGAGTGGGTACCCAGGCTGTACTCCCAGCTGTGGATAGTCGTACACATGGCGCTATACATAGCGCAGAGGAATTTTCATTCCACTTGCTAAGGGGTTTTAATAACACAGAGCAGATGAAAGATGTCAGCCACCCTGGAATATTATCTGGGCAGCAGTGTATAATTTGAAGGGAGGGTAGAAGAGGATATCTAATGTCGTGATATCTTCTGCAGGATGATTTGGTTTCTTTCTTGTAAGCCAAACAGATTTGTAGACGAAGTTATTAGCATCTAACAGTAAAGTCTTACGTGCACAAAACTGCTGTCAATAAATGTCAACTCCGGGATGCTAAACCTGAAATACAGGGACTCTGTGCTAGTAAATAAAATACAATCATACTTTGGGATGAAGAGGACTTCCTGCAGTGCCTGCTTGCCTTGTGAGTACCAGTAAGGACAGTATCCTAGCTTTACATGCAGTGTGCTTATTCACTATCTCCAAACATCTCTTTTTGCATAATAAAGATACTGCATCAGGTGTTGAGAGAGAAGGTAAGTCTAAATATAATTTAGGTCATCAGAAACCTGGAAATGCTATCCCAGGCTTTAACATCATTTCCCTGTGCAGTTTTGAGTGAATGGCTTTCCTTTTCCATTTGCAATATGGAGTTCTTTCTCCTCCATGGGGTATGATAAATATTTATTAACTGGTACTCATAGGGTACCATAGCAGGAGAAGGGTTATTGCCAGGAACATCATGATGCTTCTTCTTATGGTCCTCAAAATGGGATAAAAGTCCTGAAATGTGTTCAGATACCAATCTCTATTACTGCCTTTTGCGAGTTTCCAGAGACACCTAGAAAATCAAACTCTTTCGGTCATACCTCCAGCTTTGGGGTTCATGTAATTAAGGGAGAAACAGTATTCATTGACAGGAAATATCTCCAGACTTTATTGCCATTGAAGGAAACATTAATCCTGTGGTCTGCAAAGTTAGGAGATGATTCAAAGGAAGCTCTATGGCTACTTAAATAGTGCATATGGCATCTTGGTGATGTGGTGGGAGAGGAGGAAGACTGAAACATGGTGTCTTCACAAAAGTATCAAATCCCCAGATAAAATAAAGAGATGGACCCAAGAACAGAATATGGGACATTCATATCTGTTCTGCTGCTTTCATGTGATGCCTGTAGCAAGAGGTATCTGAGCTATCTGAGCATATCTATAGCCCATGTGGATGTGGCAACACCACATAGGAAGTCTGGGAGCTCAGCAGCAGAAGGAACTGTTCCAGAACGAGAGCCTGAACTTCAATTATGTGTGGAGAAACAGAATCCTGCTCTATCATTTTTAGGATGGGCAGAGCAGGAAGAGCCATTCTGAATATTAAGGCACCTCTGCAGACTTTAGTAGACAAGAGCAGCTGATGAACAGCACAGCCTTCCAAGGAAGTCTGGGTAAGGAGCTCCTGGCCTGGGCAGTCATATCGGATTCCATGCTGAAATCTGTGCTGCTGGCATGATACTTGCCACAGCTGGACAAAGCCAGCTCATCACCATGCCTCCTGACTGAGGTGCAGATGCATCCAAGGGGCACGAAAGCCTCCTGTTGAGCGGGGCTGCTGAGCACCTGGGATATTCATCAAGAGGAAACAGCAGACTCTGGGGTACAGCCTTCTTCCTGACTCATCCACATAAATAGCCAGTAAAGATGTAGGTTTTCTTCTGCTAAATACCAGTGCTGATATTTCACTGATGCTGCCCTTCCATGTTTTATTGGCATCCACTGGAAATCTCTGGCTACATCTGTGGCCTGAATAATTACAGCCTCTGAGCAAGAAAGGGCGAGGGGGCAGCACAAGCATTTAAATGCTACATATGGGACTCTACAGCAATTCCAGGTTGCTCTTCCCTAAATTTCTTTCTATACATCAAGGATCACAAAAGAGTAGGAAGAGACCGAGTCCTGCTCTCTATTCCCTATTCTATAACCCCCTATTCTAGAGCATGGNTTTGTGGAACAGTCCCATTTTGGTGATAACCCACCTCAATGCAACCAGGACTGCTGGACCCAGGCCTGTCCTCAGCAGTGAGTCTTTAGGAACCCTGGAGAAACCCAGCCACACTGACCATTCCTGATTTGGGTATCTTCAGGATTCTTGTGTTCCTGCTGAAAATAAATGAGTTGCACCTTTAGCCTTTGCAGCTCTGATACCATAAGAGCCCTGACTGGAAGGATATCCTTTTCAAGATCCCTTGTGTCTGTGGGAAAAGAGATCTCTCAGAGGTGAGCACACCATGCTGTTCATTTGTGAGAGAAAGAATTCATGGTTTCCTAGAGGGGAACTTTCCTGTCCTACAGAAATACTGAGGTTCAGTGTAGGTCATAACAAAAATCTGCATTGGAATTTTTGCCAGAAATATTCCAAAGTAGTATAAATAAATATAT
>VWZN01005429.1:524165-576403 GCA_013396955.1 Regulus satrapa | reverse complement strand
AAAAAAAAAAAAAAAAAGACTGTCTGGGAAGTTTGCACAGGTTGTTTCTCACACAGGTGCTATTTTAGTGAGCAAGGTTTGCTTACCACATGTGGACTAGACTTCAAATCTGCATGTGTGCCATTAAGCAGCTCAAAGCACACTGCAGTAGGAGCAAGTCTGGTCACTCCTAATGCTTGAAGTAAGGCAGGCAGAAATAAAATTCAAGATCTGTCTTTACATTGTGCAGTGCTTGCACGCAAAACTGTTCCTTCTTTCCCCCAGCTTTAGTGCTCTTCTTTTTAACTAAAATGAACAGTTTAGTCTCCAAACCAAAAGAATTTCTTCCTTAGGCAATAAATTAAGCCTGAGGGCTAAAGTAACTTATCAGAAAGTTTTACTCCACTGAGGCTTTTGTGTTGGCCTGCCACTGTGGAGCCATCCCTTGTTGTATCAGGGCAGCTGCTGCATTTGTTTGCAGAGCCACTGTGCCCCAGGGAAGCCAGAGACACACGATGTTTAACTGTGAGCTAATGCTTCCTACATCCAGGCCAGTAAGCCACACAAACCCTGTGAGGTCCTCTCCAGCCTGCTGGGATAATCTCAGCCAAAAGCTCAGTCAAATCCTCCTTCCTGACAGTCGAAGCAAGGTGACTGAACAGCTGGTCAGGAAGGGCAGAGAGGTTCCACGGTTATCCTGCAGAGGAGGACACCACCAACAGGCAGACTGGACAATGCAAAGGGGCAGTAGTTTCCCCTCAGTGAGGCAGCAGCTCCTGGAGCAGGAGTCTGGCTCCTCAAGGCTTGCAACAATCCTTTGGAAAACACTGACCTTGGCCAGGGAGGCACTGTCTGTGCAGACTGCAAGGACAAGGGGCAGGTCCAGACCTCGGAGACTCCTGAGCTCTCCTCAGAGGTCTCCTGTACCACAGAGCACCTGTGGGAAACATGCTAGGAGTTCCAGGAGGAGCAGCTCTGCCCTGAACCAGTGCCACAGCTGCACGTTCCTGTCACCGAACATTGTTCTTGCTTGGGCAGTAAGGCAGTGAGGCAGCGTCCCCTCACCCCTGAGCAGCAGGATTCTCACTTTGCAAAATTTCAAACTCTGGGGTCCTGTTCCCATCTGACAATTTCCAAGAGCTGAGATTTCCTGGGAAGCAGGAGCCCTTGTGTCAGGTGGGGGTGCAGGGGCTGAAGGCAGGTGGGGCTCAGGGGGTGCTGGCACAGAAGCCACAGAGGGGAGGGCTCAGGCCGGACCTGCAGCCTCCAGCAGGGCTGCGTCCAACACCAGGGGACACAAAGGTGCAGTGTAAGAGTCTGCAAAGCACGTACCCACCTTTGTCTGGGGACCGTCAAGAGAAGCAGTCGTGGTTTCAGGCGGTGCTCCCAGGCCAGGGTTCCCGCCGGGAGGGGAGCAGTGACCCCGTCGGCCAAGCTGAGGCAAGCTCAGCAGAGCTGCTCCTGGAGCAGCGCTTCGGGGGACGGGAGGGATAATGTCTGCACTATACCTGTAACTACCTGGAGAGGGCAGGATGGGAGAGCTGGTGTAGAGCATGTGGTCATGCCACAGCAAAGCCCACAGCCCAGAGCAGAGTGTGGGGAGAATGTGTTCCTGCTGCGAGCAGCACTCGGAGGCCCAGCCAGGGCGGCCAGGTCAGCAGCGCGGGGCAGGTCCACTTGGTTGCCTTACAAACCCACTGCCAATTAGCCAGTACATTTAGCTGACTTTACAGAGCAGCCCTTGAGCGATCACCAGCCTGAAGACACTGTTGGAGCAACTCCTGTTTGAAGAATAGTGTCTGCATTTGGTTTCAGACCCAAGGCCCAAACCAGTCTGACCAGCTGGAACCCAGTTTCAGGTTACACCCTGCCTTGCTCTCTGGGTGACTTAGTGAGTAATAATCTTTCTCCCAGAACACCTCAAGCACTAGTTTCCTCTTCAGGTATCCACATATGCTGCATCCCCCGCTTCCAGCCCTCCCCATGCCATGGGACCACTGGTGCAGCAGCTCTCCTGAGATACCACAGTCAGGGCAGATGAAAGCATGTGAGATAGCAGGCATGGGAACAGTACCTGCCCCCTCTGCAGGTCATTGCTCCTCAGACACCACTCCCAAGCCAGATAAGACAAACATCTCCTTTTTATTATCAGAGTGAGCACACAAAAAAATAAATCAAGTCATTAGGTTTATTGCATAGGACACGATAGGCTATGGGAAAAACTAAGAGATGGAAAGAATTTTATGAGACATCACAAAAAGGAGGAATCTGACCCAGGAATGCTGAGCAGATGCCTCTGATGGGGAGAGGCATGCAGTCAGATTACCAGCATACTCTGGGCAGCCGTTTCTTTTCTTTCAGCCCAGGCCATCAGCCCAAGGAGGCAGCTCTCCTGCCACTGCACTTGAGAGGACCTGAGCAATGTCCTGAGCTGGGAATGGCTTCACCAGAGCATTAGAGAACCACACTGCCCTTGGCCTTGAAAGAGTCCAAGCATTTCAACTGAAGTCTGTACATAGATTTATGCTTCTTATACACACACACACACACACACAGACCGGTTTCCTCTCTCTTCACAGCAGTTTTCCAAGAGCAGCAGGCACTGGAAGTTTAGGCATTGGTGCCAGCTCCAGAGTTGGCAGCACATCAGGCCCTTCACAAATAGCTTCTTCAGCCTCAACAGAAATCCTCAGCTCACTGAGGTATAAGCCTGGACCAGCAGATGCTGCAGGACAGAGCTCAGAAGCATCTCATTGCAAAGGCACTAGAGGGGAACATACAGGATGAGGACTAGGACATGGCCAAATTGAGGATTTCATGTGCTGCCTTGGGGCCAGAGACGAGCTTTGGACCTCCCAAAGCTGGGCTGGGCTCAGCTTGCATCAAGCCAGCAGGAGCAAGGAAGCCTGAGACATTAGCTGGTGGCATCCAGCCCACTCCTGTACTCTGGGAGATGCCAGGGACTCAGGTCAGGCAATGTGCTCAGAGGAACATGCAGTAAAATCAAAGCTGCAGCTTTCCTGCACAATCAGCAGGAAAAGTATGGACTTTTACTTCATCTGAGAATAAATAGATGTTTTCTCAATGTGTTTGGGTTCAGACTGAACACTGGGAAAGCAACCAGGGCAACTCACAGAGAGAAAAATGGTGAACACGTACTGTACACAGGAGACTGAAACACAGCAGCCAGCCAGCAAAAAGTCTAGGTGGGCTTTTCTGTTAGAAAACAAAGCCTAGTGACTTAAGCAGGTATTTCTGTTTCTGTCCATGTTGAAAACAGGAACTGCCAGAGTGTCACAGAGCCCTTGGATGAGGTCTGAATGATTATGTGAATCCAACAGACCTCAAGAGATGCACCACGACCAGGTAGACTGCTGCAAGACAGTCCTCCATCTTGCAGAGGACTGGGAGAAGGGGAGAAAAAATACAAGGCTAAGTGGCAGAAAGTGACACCAAAACCAAATTGCTGGCTGTGGTGAGCTTGCTTCAACAGGAATGCTACACAGATCCAGTTCCAGGCTCCTTCAGGAAGTTGAACAAAGTTGTGCTCCAGGTGTGATAAGGAAGAAAGCTGTAACTCAGAGCTTCACTGGATTGTTCTGAGGTTAGGAACAGATGGATGTCAGAGAGCAACAGAATGCTCCCAGTTCTTCATTTTGCAGCCATTTAGCCTAGACAATCACAAATAGTAGTACTGCCAAATCACAGTTAAATCTTTGCCTGACGCTCCAAATGTCTTCACAGAGAACAAGTCCTTCAGGCACAGACCTGTGTGTAAAAACAGAACTCCAGAAGTTTTGGGGAATGCCCCAGTGCTGAGCTGGAGAGAGGCTGTAGGTCAGACTGGTTTGGTGGCACTGCTGTAGAACAGATGCTCAGTGTCCTCTGCGGTGGAGAGGGTTGAGTTGGTAGCAGTGGGAGGCTGACGGCGGCGGCTGCCCTTCTTCCTTTTCTTCAGGAAGAAGTAGCCAATGAACACCAGGACCACCATGATGGAGATCCCGAGGAGCACAGCAATCACTACCTCAAAGGCACCTGCAGGAATATGTGAACATGTTAGGAGGGATGCTCCACAAACTCGGATGCAGCAGGACTGGCCAGGATGAAGGAAGCACAAAAGCTGCAGCAGAAATTGTGCTGGAAAAGAGAAGAGGCTGCAGCAGGGTGGTCACTCACATCTGGCAAGGAAATAGGGCAACTACATGGCCCAGCCAGCCTGTCTCTCCCAAATGGTATTTCCCACCGTTTCCCAGATGCACCACGCCCTCTAAAGGCTGTTCCCTGACTTTGAAAGGCTTGGCTATTTGACAACCCTAGGAATGTCAAATCCTTCTGCAACAGCTGCCTTGTGTCATACCTCAACAGGGCAGCCACCAAAGGGTGGTCACAGAAGGCACCTCCTGGCTGAGACAACACTGAGGGAGTGAGCTATGGAGGACAGGAAGAGTTTGTGGGAGGGTACCCTTGGCAGTGGTGTGAGCACTTGTTCTCCAAGCAACCAAACCCCTGCATCATCAGTGGAGGCAGTAGAACATGATGCATCTGAGAGACAGTGTGAATTTAAAGATTAAATAAATCCTAGGATTTAAGAACAAAAACCTTCATGTGATATTAAAAAAATAGTAATTGTATTTCAATAGCATTGGGCTTTTTTAGTGCTGTAGAGAGGTTGCATAGGGTCATTGCATTTCCCCACAGTCTATCACTTGATATTGTTCACATATCCACTTGAGCTTTCTTTCTTGTAGAAGTTAGTAGTCCCTATGTGAAGTTGGCCCCTAGGAAGAGTTGCACTTGCCATTTTTTGATGTTGAACAGTGGAACATTCATGAGATTTGATTGAAAGAAAAAAAGGAGTTTCTGCATGAGCTACCGAGTCACAGACACAGGAAGAAAATGAACCACAGCTGTACAATGCACAGAAGCTCCTTTTGCCACTGCCAGCATTCCACAAATCCCACACTGCTTCCCCAGCTTCAAAAGGGGTATGGGTGAGAAGGCTACTCTTTGCAAGCAAGGACAAAATATGTTTCAGGACAAGAAAAAGCAACAAGAAGGATTGGTTGGGAAAATTGTTACTCACTTAACATAGCAGTTTGGGACTCAAATGATTCCCATCTTCGGCCAATGACATCTGCTTCTGAATGGGGAACACAGAGTGGGGAAAATGGTTTTACAAAGAAGGTTGGGAACAAAGGATAAGACAGGTTTCTGAAAGGCATATTTCCAGAGCTCTGAAGTGACTGAACACACACAGCATCCCTTCTCAACAGCCATGGCACTGAGCTCCCAGGGCAGGCTGTGAGGCCTGGTGCAGCTGAGGGAGGCAGACTGCCTTTGAACAGATACAGTTGGCAGAATTCTTCCTGTTGGCCTCCAAAGAAATAGCTACCAAGTGTACAGCATAACCCTTTCCCTTTTTTTTTGTTTAAAACTTCAGGCTAGTATGTGTTATTGAGGATTTTGTCAATTTCAGCCCTCTTATGTGGGGGGGACCTGGAGCCAAGCTAGGAGGTTAGATTCTCTCCAAAGCAGATATATTTCCCATTAGCTTCATCATTCTCCTTTGTCTCTTTTTCAACATTACTACTCAAAATGCTTTCCAGCTCTGTGAAATGACGGCATGCGTTGCAGAAAGGTGCTGTAGATACACCATCCCCCATACACCATACTGTAAGTCATGGCCAGAGCCAGCAGAGCAGCTTTGACTGAAAGCTCCCAGGGCTTCTGTGCCTTCTTGGGACCACAGAACTTAATCTGAAGCGGTTTTCTCAGTTTGATCAGTAAAACTCCAGCCCTCACTATGTATGCTTACTTGTGACGCCTGAACATGATTTCATGCACTCTTCCTCTCGTTCAAAGTTGTTGCTGTTGCCACCACAGCCCCCGTAGGTGAAGGGGTCACATTTCTCCGAGAATGGGTTATAGTACCAGCGGGGGATGCTCTCGGTGCACTGTCCGGTATCAGGCAAGTCCACACAGTGGCCTGGAAAGCAAGGCAGAGGGGCTTTAGCCCTAGCAGTGTCTTCCCAGAGCAGCGGAATTTTCTGCTCACAACAGAAGAGCACAAGCACCATGGCAGAGGAAATCCATAGCCAGAACAGTGGCTCTCAGGTCCCCACTGCTCAGCTACCAGCTGGTCAATTTGGCAATGCCAAGGTGAACTGGCACCTGCCATTAGTCCAACTAGCAAGCAGAAAAAGGAACATCAGTCATGGTAAACCCTGAATTTGCTCCCTGTGGAAATAACCTGTCCTCCCTGGGAGGCAGAAGGGAACATGAAGAGCCTGGACACAGAAACCACAGATCAGCTCAGGTCTCCTCTACAATCAAGCTGCGTTTAAGTGACTTGGAATATACTCTTCTAGCCTGGTGATAGGTTCACTGTCTGCACTTTAACAAACAAGGCAAATATATGGAATTGAGCACAGACATTGCTGTGTCCCCCACACTGCTTTGGTTTACACTATTTAAAAAAAAAACAACAAAAAAACCAACATGCTGCAGTGTTCTGTAAAGGCCAGGTATTGTGTCCAGCAAGCAACATGCATAAGACCTACCTGGGTGGAAAAAGTTTAGGCAGGAGAGTGAAAGCCTGCTGTCAACAGCTGTCCTCAAGGTCAGAGAACAGGCCCTTGCTCATTTTCAGTACAGGGACTATCCAGATGCTACACCTGCTTTTGGATTTATAGAGGGAAGCAGATTTACCATGGAATGACAACTAAAGAAAAAACCAAAAGTTGGCAGAGGTTAACCTAGGTGCTCTGGATGGTACATACCTTGCTTATGTGTGACATTGATTTTCTGCAGTCTATTGAATTCACGAGCATCTGCAAAGGAAACATTTCATGTTAAAACTGCTCTCACCAGTCAAAAAGAAATGCCTCTGTCCATGCAGACATGGGCATACAGGGCTTTCCTGCACATTCCTTTGCTATCACAAGCCAGAGGAAGGGAGATATCATTTGATGTTCTTATGTATCTCAAAGCTACAAGAGGAACATGGGACAACTAAAATGTAGTTTTACAAGAAACTCTTCCCAATTTCTAATTCACACATACAGAGACAAAACTAAGGAAAACAAAGGCTGCTTTCTTATTTTTATTTTCCATCAAGAAGTATGGGAAAAGGCACTCCAGGTTTCAAAGAAATATAAAAAAGCACTAATGCAGAATATAAGAGGGCAAGAGAGATGAATCATAGAGTTGCAAATCTAAACAGGAACTAAACACCCACACATAGGAAAGAGATTATGGGAATTCAGAAGAGGTGAGGAGGGACAGAAGAAGGGAGGAGATAGGGTGGACATTGGGCATCTCACCACTGTGCATTCACATTAGCATAAGAGCATATTAATTGGACTCTGCCACGGGACAGACTTGGAGAAACAGAGGCTTCCTTCCTTATTTCCCAACTCTAAAAGAGCAGGTAAGGTCATTCAGTGAGAAAAATACTGAAAGGGGACAGAAAAACAGGCCTGAGGTCTTACAGATAAGTGCAGAGAAGAGAGTCAAAGCATATTTAAGAGGCAGAAAACATCACAGAAGGAAGGTCCTCTCTTGCAGTCAGCAGAGATACAGGAAACGGCAGAACCTGCAAATGTAATACTGTGGAAAGAGATAATGTAGGGTCAGGAGATAAGAACAGAAGACACCAAAAATAATTGACTCGGCACCTGTAACTTGCATTGGACCCATTCCTGGGCAGATGGTAAAGTTACCTGAGTCAGAATTTAAAAGTACTTACATTGTTCACAGTACATCTCATCGGATTCATCAGCACAGTCGGGAGTTTCATCACACTCCAGATAGGCATCGATGCAGCAACCATCCTTGCATCTGAAGAAGGGGGCCTGACAGTTCCCATTGCATACTGCATCAGAAACAGTTCAGATAGCTCATTAAAATTCATTGTTTCTCCCTGCCAGATGCTTTACGAAGGACTTAAAAGCTGCTGATAGGGCTGGCAAACAAAGAACAAAGGCAGATTGGTAAATCTCCTCAATGCCACCCTAGACTCAAAAAAAAAAATAAAATCCTGTTTATAAAGGAAACATTGCTCTGGAAACAGCTATGTTTCCTCTCAGAAAGAAGTACATAGCAGGTGGACACAAGAATGAGCTACTCAGGAAGAATATGGAGACATTGCCCATGCACAGGGATTTAAATTAGGAAAGCCAAACTGAAACCTGCACACTGGGCTGCAAGAGCTTCAAAC
This sequence comes from Regulus satrapa, assembly GCA_013396955.1. NCBI lineage: Eukaryota > Metazoa > Chordata > Aves > Passeriformes > Regulidae > Regulus > Regulus satrapa. The sequence goes on along the minus strand of VWZN01005429.1, from coordinate 568,206 downwards.
CTCTTTGCTCTAGAGGTGGTCCCAAGTGCTGAGTACTGTGCCCAGTTCTGAGCTCCCCAGTGACAAAAAACTTTGTCATCCTAGAGTAAATCTCAGCAAGAGCCTGGAGCTCCTAGCTTGAGGAGAAGACAGAGATTATAGAGCTTTTTTTTTTCTCATTTTGGAGCACATAATAGGATGAGCAGCAACAGACAGGAGTTGCAACAAGGGAAAGCAATTCAACATAAGGGGAAACAATGATAGTGAGGGTCATCAAACACCGGTACAGTTTGACCAGAAAAGTGTAAAATCTGCTTTTTCAGGGATTTTACAAAACTGACACAGAGCTGAGCAACATAGGGTGACTCAAAGCTGGACCTGCTTTCAGTAGTTGGTTGGATCAGATGACCTCTAGAGGTAATCCCCAACCTAAATTATCCTATGACATGGAAGTGAAAGGATTAGTAAAGAAATTAGTCTCCAGTGCCTCACTTTCCACCCTGAGTCCTAACCAAAAGCCACAGGAATGGACATGAGGCACTCAGCCCAAGCTTGCAGTAGGATTACACTGTCCTATGGGAGACTCACCTGGCAGCTGTCGCCCACCAACAGAACCTGAAAAGACAAGGGGAAAATTAAAATAAAATAAATTTACCACCACAGCATTTTGTCAGCTTAAGATCAGCATTATAAAGATCTTCATGCAGCACATGAGATGAGTGTATTTTCTGGAAGGAGGCCCTGGATTACAGGGGTGAAATATGGATGATGCCCACCACTCAGAAATCCAGATGAGTTGTACCCATGTGAGGCAGGCCTGGAGGAGCACAGAAAAACTTCCCATCACAAGCTAGACTATTTCCAAATTGTCTTTCTTTTCCAACGCTTTAACCTCCTTCTTAAGCTGTGCACTGCAATGGGCCTGGCAGAGGCTCAGCCCATTTATCTGAGCAGCACTAAATTGTTCTCAGTGGCTTGAGGGTGTCAAGGAGGGAGATTAATTTCATTTTGTGAGTGAAGCACTTCTGGCCCCCAACTGCATAATGCTGCTGAATTTAGGTTTCAGATGTGACACAAAGATTTGGTGAGGGCTTCTGCAACCAGAGGAATACTAGGGACACTGTCCAGTGCTTCCAGAGCTGGGTCATATATGTTGGCAGCTTAAGACAGTGACTACCCATCCATAATTAGCTCAGTCTCCTCGGTTTACTGGGCTCTAACTAGGTGTCAGCCAAGAGGCTGCAGTACTTGTCCATAGGATCATCCCAATCCTATGAGAAAGAGTGGGCTGGATTTTTGAAGGACTCACCTCTGACATTCTTGCAGGCAAGTTCACACTCCTCTTCTCTTAAGTAGTTATTTTTGTTGGGCTTGCAGCCACCAAAAATGAACTCCTGACACTGCTGAAGACTTGGGTTATAAAACCAGCGCGGAAAAGATCCCCGACACCAACCCACCTTCTTTGGAGTCAAACAATGCTCTATCAAGAAAGTTAATAGAAAAGAGTCTGGGTTAGATAGGTCCTTTGGAAGATTTTCTGTTTTGTACATGTGAAGGCAAACAACATCTTCCAAAGGAAATGTCTGAAAGGTTTATAAAATCTTGACCAACACAGAGAAGGAGAGTAGGGAATCATGGTTATTTTCTTGGGTTTTTTTGCGGTTTTTTTTGGTTTTTTTAATGAAAGGGAGGGTCAAAAAACTGAATTAGAAGGTGCCACATCCATGAAACAAAAGGAGCTGCATCTCCACACAGCACATAGGTAAGCTGTGAAACTCTTTGCTTCAGGAGGTTGCTGCTTTTCAAAGATTACATGAGGTCAAAAAGGGATCCATACATGGTTAATAAACATAAATAAAACATCTTCTGCTTTAAAAAAAAATCTCCCAGTTGCAAAATCCTCGGCGATTAGTCAAGCATAGTAGAGATTTACTGGTAGCATGTCATGTTCTTGCACTCTTTCCAAAGTACCAACCTCAGCACATTGTTGAATGCAGTGTATTGGAGTTTGGTCAGACCTTTAGCATCACTTGACATGGCTGCTCTTATATATTTATGGTACCTGAGGTAGGAGAAGACATCCCCTGCTTAGCTATTAGTCAGCCATTTGTCCAAGAACTCCTTACTCCTAATATGTTTGCAATGCTGAGCATTTCCACCATTAAACAAAGTCATTAAAGAAAAAGAAATATATCCAGGGATAAATTGAATGTCTTGCAGACAACTCCACCTACCCTGCGACCTAAGGGCCTTCACAGCAAAACCAGAGTCAGCAAGAGCTTTCACGTTCTCCTGTTTTGCAACCTCAGTTGCACCCCAGGTTTCATCCCCTCTGGTGTCACCCAGCAGAGAGCAGTGACAGGCAGAGCAGATGGGGTTATTGCAGGCACCATCTCCTGCAAGGGTACGTGAAAACCCCAAAACAGATCACTGCGAATGCAGAGACCATGCGCTACTGATGCGGGCTGCTACTGGGAAAAGCTGACATGCAAAGCCAAAGTCCAGGCTCTTGGTTGTGCTCTTCTTCCATCTACCCCTCTGAGAAGAGCACCAACAATGCCAGAGCAGCACCCAGGCTCAAGGACTCCAGGTAGCTATCTATGTGTGGGCTCAGGCTCACCTTCTGTCTGCTCAGAGCTCAACACCATGATGGTGATGTTGGTGAAGTCTTGCTGTTGTGCAGTGTCCGTGACAGTGAGTTGGAAGACGTAAGTCCCCACCTGGAGGTTGGAGATTTCTACCTGATCTTCTTTGTGCTTCTGAGAATGCAAAAAAAAAAAGGCTTATGTAGGAGAAAAGTACTTCTAAGGAGGGAGTGACTGAAGCTATGCAAGGTCCATGTTCCTGCATTAGAGGGAAAGGAACTTGGGTGAAAACCTTCAAGCAGGTGTCTGGCATGAAAAATATCACAGTGCTAGACAATGCCCCCAAACCTATGGACTGGTACCCAGCTGGAACAGAGAGAACAAGTACCACAAGCATAATTAGATATTTCATGTTTTGGGGCATTGTGAAAGTACAAGGAAAAATAAAACTCTTTGGAGAGGACAGAAATACCCGTAGTTTTTACTTTACTTTTTAAAACTTAAAACCTATTATGAATCATTTACTTAGTACATGGGGAATAAGGTTGCTGTATTTAAATATTTTGTCAGAAGAGAAAGCCACAATATTATTGACAGAATTTTTTCTTCTATATTTACAACAGAATGGGACCTTTATTTCCATGCTATCTCTGGTCTTGATTAGGTTTAAAAAGAGCACAGCCCTGCCATTGATAATTTTTATGTAGTTAATACAGCATAATATTAGGGGATGTCCCCCTCCTCCACAGCAGTTGCGTCAGTTTGGCTAGGGCAAAGGAAAGGAGCACTTGCTGAATTACAGACCCCTTGGCACTCTAGAGTTTGTCACTGCTGATGTCCAAAATCAGTTGTGGGCCTGATGTACTCATTTGTTAATTCCTCTAAAAGGTGCCGCAAGAACTCTATATCAAACTCCATGGCTTTCCAAAGCATTTTGCAGAAGTTTTAAAGAAATATTTTGCCCTTCTGAAGCCACAATTCACTTTTAACATCTAACAAATAGGCAGTGCTCTCACTCCAGAGATCCTGGATCCAGACAGGAGGAGTCATGAATTCTGCTCCAGCTCAGATAAAATAGGAGGAAGAACTTAACATTTTTAAGAGAGGCAAAGTACAAAAAAAGGAGAACAGAAGTAGGCCTGAGACTGGGTTGTTCAGAGACAGAAGAGGAAAGGCACTGAAGTGGACAGAGTAAAACTAAGAGAAGGCCCTTCACTGAACTATAGGATCTTGGGACCCAAGGCAGTTCTTGCATGGAAGCTCTGCCCTCTCAGCTGGTCAGGTGCCGCTCAGGAAGGCTTGTGACAGGATCCTGTGCAGGGAGCCTGAGACCTAATGAGGCCAAAAATGACACTTTTAAGTAGTGTGTGAGAGAGGGAGGGCAACCACAAGGAGTGCTCCATAGTTTTTGGGAGCAGGCTGCTGGGTGGACTGACTTGAAGAGGGAATGACAGGGTGACCTTTAAGTCAGGGCTCTGACTGACCAACCTAGTGCAGACCACAGGTGCCACTGAGCAAGCTGCTTATTCCCCGCAGCTCCCTACCTTCATCTCCACAGAGGGGTTGCCATGGATCTGCTTCCATTCATAGCTGACTATCCCATGGTCATCCGTGCTCTCTGTGCCTCTCAGCATCACTGGCTCCCCCGGCTGTACCCTCATGTCCTTGACAGCACGGGCTATCGGAGGGTGGTCATCTGCAGAAGAAATGTAGAACAAGGCTTGGGTAAGAGGCTGAAGGGTCCAGTCCTTGCCCCCAGTACAGGAAGACAAGAGAAGGGGATTCTTCCAGGCTAAAACAATCCAGACTTCAACTGCTGAAAGGAAAACACTTTCATACAGCTGTGCTCCTTGCAGCCTGAGCAAGCAACAAGCAATCAGTTATTAGTGCCCTTACTAATTTATTAAGTCCACAACCCACTGTGGCAGTCTCTTTGGGCCAGTTGGCTCCCTGGGCCCTTCTGTCCACAGGAACTACCATAAGAGGGTGGCCCAGTGGCTACAGCCATTGTGCTTCTGAGAGTGGGACCAGATCCTCTCAGAACAGCACAGAGCAATGTCTGCCCTTCACTTAGGCAGATGGCCTAAAGTGGGTGTTGAAGAATGTAGAACTGACTCTCATCATGCCTACCACTATCTGTAAGCACTACGTTAGTGTATTTAGCCAGAGCTACACAATGTGGGACTTGGATGGGAAATATTTCTCTTCCAGCTCATCTTCCACCCCACTCTCTGACATACATGCCTTTAAAACAGCACAAAAACGCCATTCATGAGATTATTTTTGTACCGTTCCATGGATTAGTTTACCAGCAACTTCCACAATGTATTAAGTGTTTTTCCAAAGCACAAGAGATGAAAACTGATCCCTGCCTGTGCCAGCAAGAACAGCCTATACAATAACACCACTGAGCCTGACTCATAACTCCTTTTGGCCTGAACGCCTCTGATCGCAGGCTTTGTGCATAGCTCAGCCTGTAAAACTCCATCTGGTAGCACCTGTACCAAGTCCAAGACTCAGTATTCCAGCTCAGCCTGAGTCTTTTGTAAAGGCGCCAACCATCATTCATAAGCTAGATAGAAATCACTCTGCCATTACACTCTTACACTGACTGTGACTGAAGGAGAGGATTAGTGTCCAAACCCCTTAGAAAATTATTCCATTAGCTGATTATTTTCACTGTTGCAGACTTGCTCCTAATTTCCTGTTTGAATCCTGTGTATCTGGATTCAGATCCCAGCTGCTGACTCTTGTTGCAGTCTACTGAAGGCACATTTAATACAAGGCATACGTACAAACAAACCTGACAGTAAAACAGGCCACTTGGTTCTTTTGTCACCTTGTACACACCACTGCCAGCTCTGGAAAGGGGACACATTCCTGCCATTCCTGCTAGGCAAACACCAGGAGCCTGGCAGGGAGAGAGGCAGCCTACTCCCTGCCACTGTGCTGCCAGGGTGAGCCCAGTAGGTGGGTGCAATTGCACAAGGAAAAGACCAGTTCTTCAACAACACAGAGGCTGATCCTTAACTCGTGACTACAAATCATGTTTTTCCTTGACATTTTAAAGCATGTATACAACAATAAATTGCAGGCCAAACAGCCAGTTACTTTGGGTTGTGGGTTGCATGATCAAGTAAAAGCTCAGTTCTATTCAATGGGTCAGCAACTTCTCCAGTTCCCATCTCTGATTAGCCAAATTTACTGACTGTCCTCACATCCAGAAGAAGAGTCAAGAGTATTTCACTGTTTGTGGTGACTGCCAAGGAGTAATGCTCACTACAAATGAAGGACTTGTTTTTCAAGCCTATCCCTTTTCTCCTTAGGATGCCTGAAAGTTGAGTGACTCTGGAGTATTTCTGCCACACTAACTGTATGAGGCGTTCCCTGGCAATGTGGCTGTTTTCCACCTGAGCTTCAGAACCAAGTGCTGACTGAGCCAGAGTATCAGCAAACAGCTCGTACAACGGAGACTCCACTCTGCTTTGCTCTGAAAGTCTGTAGGAAAAATGAAAGTTACCTTCGCTGTAATGCTCTTTTGACCATGGAAAGTTCCTGCTGTAAAACTCTGTAATTAACAGGGAGGTTAAAGCCTTATGATGCTCTCTGTGGCATGCTCTTTGCTGTGAAACATACTTCTGGAGTCACATCATAAGCGACAATTTGCACTCCCATTTATACAGCACACCAGTGGGGGATGTATCTTTTCTTTATGATTCCAGAGCAAAGCTTGAGAGAGGAAATCGAAATTGCTTTAAAAAGTTTTATTATTCATGCTGGATTCACCCCTGAGACCCTGATTTTCACTTAAAAAAAAAACACTTCTCGTTTAAAGGCTTATGCAGTCAGTGGTTTGTCTGGCTTCACCTCTAATGAGTTAACTGGAACCAAAATTGATGGAGGAACAGGAATTTAAAAGATAATACATTTCTACAAGGACTTAAAAAGTAAGCATCTAAGTGGGGATAGAGACCCCACCAGGGTCTCTCCTTGCTATGCAAACCTGCAGGCACCAATGAAATCCCATGGCAGAATGCTCTTGAAAAACTCACAGTTTGGAGGTTTTTCTCTTCTGGAACTCAGATATTAGCTTTTGCCCTTGAAATTGCTAGCAAACCAGATTTCCTCCATTCCAGAGCTCATGCAGATACACCCTGAGTAGCTGAGACTACAAAGCAATGCTTAAAAATGTCTCAGAATGATTTGAGGTTGTCACTAGAAAGAGCTGGAAAGCTTTCTCATGGTGACTGAGGGGCTCTTACAGCCCACTGCTGACTGCCTTGGCAGAAGCAACTTGCAAATGAGACAAGTGTGGCTTGCACTGGAGACACTGAGGCACCAGGAAGGGAAAGACTTCACTGGGGACAAAAGCCACTGCTCAAAGCCACTGACAAGACTAGGAGCAGAGACAGGAGCAAAAAGGAGGCCACCCAAATCCCAGCATCCATGAGACACAGGACATTGGACCTTTCAAGCATCAGAAGCAAAGAGAACCTGTCAGCTGCAAAAGCAGGTGGGCAGCAGTGTGGCTCCTCCCACAAATGCTAAAGTTCTGCTCCTGCACTGCTTCCAGGAAAGTGATTCAAAAGTGAACAGCTTCCTCCCCCATCCACACTAGAAAATTCCATTTCCATGGGCAGAGGTAATGAAGGATGACACTGCTGCCACAGTATTAATTTGCCTGAGGTGGAAAGAGACAGAAGGGAACAAGGCAACACAATGCAGTGCCTGGAGAAAGAGAAAGAAAGGCTCTTACTTTAGGGCTTTGTCTTGGCTGGGCAGCAAATACAGTCATGATAAAGCCATAGAGTTTTCTAACAACCCATGCACAGCTCTCAGCATCAGTTTCTAGAGGTTTTTGTAGTGGTTTGTAAGTGGTGCACACAGCAGGTCAACTTGACCTCTCTAAAACAGCACAGTATGACTGAACGGATTAAATTTTCAGAATAAAATAAGGTAAGTGCTGCCACTAGGTTCCCTCCATCCTTCCTCAGAGTGTGGGAAAATAGTCCTCTTTGCTTCATCAGGCAGAGGGAAGGACTCTCCCACAGGTATTTCTGCCATTTTAGAAAAGATTGGTTTGTACCTCCAGTCTCTTTGACGAGACTGGAACTCCAGAGACAGGACATGATGTAGCCGCTTCAGTAAATGCTGCATGACAAACACTAATTTCACAGCACGTGGAGTGGAAGCCCCTCATCACCCACTCTGAGCAGGGAGCTGGACCAGCTGGTCCTCCACGACCTTCCCAGTACACATCAGCTCTCAGTCTGTGCTGCAGCTACTGCCCATCTCCTGGCGTGAGCTTAAGGATGGGCAGCTGGCTCAGGGCTCAACAGCATCAGCCAAAGGGGGACCTGTCCCAGCCCCAGCTCTGATACCAGTGCTGCTCATTTTAGTTGCCCACAGAACGGAAACCAGCATGGGACCGAACATTTGAGGAGGGATGAGCTTCACTCTCGGGGAGCTCTCGTTCTGGAATGCATTAGCAAAGTTTTAGCCTGCAAATCTCCCTCCATGGTGAGGCAGGAGCAGACACATCTGATCAGAACCCTGTGGTTCCCAAGCACTCCCTGTCTCCCACTCACAAGCCCTGGATTCAACAGGAGGAGGAGAGTGTCACTGAGCATTTCACAGCAACCACAAAAGGATCAGTTCAAGAAATGGACAAAGGTTCAGGGAGGTTATTTTCCAGTTTCACACCCAAAACTGGTTTGCCTAGACCAGAATAAGCTGGGCTAGTTACTTAAACACTGGGCTCCATTATAACCAATAAAGTGCATGGTGAGCCTGCCCCTCCCGGATGAGCCAGGCAGAAAACTCGCACCAAAGTTCAGGCTCAGGAATCATTTTAGATTGTTCCTTTTAACAATATCATCAGAGACTTCAGGCTGTACATTAGCTGAAACAGGCAAGAGACAGTGCCAAGCTGTCGCCACCAGCATACAAAGAACTCAGAAGCTCTTATTCTGCAAAATACTGAAAATATATTCAAAAGATGAGCAGAATACATATTTTAGCTGTATTCATTGTTGCCTGTACCAACAGGTTTTTCTGAAGTCGTAGCAATGTGGCCACAGTGGGTTAGAGCAAGTACCCCTGTCCCTGTGCTCATTTGCCAACAGTCTCACTGTGAATGCTTGAGAGCAAGAGCACTGCAAGAAAATGCTCTCCCAGCTTTCAGCTACTTCCATCAGGCTCGAGAAACACTCCAATATTAAATCTGTCTATTCAGCAGCCCCAGCTGTGTGCTTTCAAGTGTTACCTGATCTCTTCCTAAACATATTTAAACCTCTGAATTCAACAGGTCTGCTCTCTATAGTAGCAGTGTGGGTCTTGTAACATGTGACTTTTTGTTTAATGTCACCCACTGGAATCACTAACTGGATATTTCATTACTCACTAGAAAAAACATGCATTTAATTCTTATCGTTGTGGAAGATTGATACAGGTAAAGGCTCCTAGGACACCTGATAGCAGAAATACAGGAAAGGAATGCACCATAAAACAGCAGATAAGCTTCTGTAGACCCTTAGGGCCAGAATCAGGGAGCTGACAGTAACCTGGGATCCAGAGGAGTCACAAAACTTCGTGTTTTAGGAGTGATTACAGCACAACAGCAGGAAAACCTGGGCCAAGATTTTGGGAGGAAGACCTGACATGCTGAAAACAGCTTCCTTTAATGCTTGTTTCACCAGGCCTCTTCAGGCATCTCTAAAAGGTCCAGAAGCAAAAATGCTGTAGAGCTTCCTTATGCTGCCAGGTGCATACACTCAGTGCCCAGAGGCTTCTTCACGTGCTCCATTGTGCCCTTCCCCTTTTCCCCCTCAGTGAGAGCCAGGCATCCAGCCTCCTGTCCAGACAGGTCCTGCATGGACCCAATTCCAGCATCATGGCTGGAGGGGCTTGGGGTTTTGGTTTGCATCTGGATCAAAATGGCCATCTGCATCATTCTTAAGTGTCTCATCAACTGCTGTGGGGAAGAGGACTCAGCTGTTTCTCCAGTAAGAGAACTCCGTTAGTCTCTTTCCCCTGCTAGCCCTACAGTGTCATTCAAAGTGATTCAGAAAGCTTTTGGTATCAAAGACAATGCCTAAAAATTTCGGGGGGATGTGGGGCAAACACATTTCCCATCAAAGCGCAGCAGGAACATCGCAGCCTGATCCAAATACACAGCGGAGAGCTGCCCCACCTCTGTCACTACAGCTGGAGACCTGCCTGGCACCCAGCACCCTCCAAAGGTCAAACACTTGGAGGCTGTATTGGCTGGAGAAGAGGCCGAGCCCTTCCTACATCCACAGCAGTCTGAGGCACAAGCCCCACGTGAGTGAGGAGAGGCACGGCCAACTCCAAGCAGAGTAACCCAAACCGCATATCTGGAGGGATTTTCACTTCTCACTGATAAACCCTCCCGGGTCTTCCTGCTCCACCATAGCCATCCCAGGACTGGTGACAGGAGCACTCTAAGGATGGACAGCAAGACAGCAACGGCATATTGTGGCTGGGGGTTGCAGCTTGGTGCTATATTTTAGAAAACATGTCACTGCTGGTTACACAGAGAGGTCAATGACCCTGGGACAGTTTCTCAAGATCCCCACACGTGGAATGCCAGACCCCAGGACCAGCCAAGGGACAAGGGACTTGCAGTCTTCTTTTATGATGCACTGCTCCACAGAGGTAAGGAGGCTGAATTGCTCAATACAAGTACATCGTATTTTAATCTAATCTTGTGAAATCAGGATGTACTGGAGATGATGCCAGACCCTTTTCCTCCTACAGCAAAGCATAGAGGAGTTTAGAGAGCTGCCAGCATGCCACCTCCAGTCTTGGTGATATGGCTTTCAGTTCCTCCCTAACTGCAGCTCCTGTGAAAAGGATTCTGAGCCTGAAACAGAGATGTGAGAGAACTACTGAAACAGTGAGACACTTTTACCAAAAGGCCCTAAAAATCCAGTAGGAAGCCACAAGTAGGGACAGAGGACCAGGATGACCACTTCTGCCACACTGCTTTCAAACCAGCAACACCCAAGGGCTGCTTCAAAGAAGTTGTGCCCTGCTCCAAGCTCCTCACACTGCTACTCAGGATGGAGAGGGGGTCATTGTGGAGTTTGGGGCCATTTCCCACCTCCAGCACCCACAAGGCCTCAGGCTGGCACATCCCAGCTAACATCATCAAGCCCTTGCACCCACTTGGGTGCTCCCCTTGCCATTTTCACAGATCCTTTCCTTCCCACAGGTGGGCTGGGAAGGGGGTGTGAGGAGGATTACCCATAGAGATATCCCCTAACAGACCTGCCCAGGGATCAACAAACTATTAACTGGTTATGGTTGGCCAAGACCCAGCCAGACTAGAAACATGACCGTCTTCTTAGGGTTCAACCAAAACACAGAACGAGGGGGCAAAAGGAGGAACTGCTTTTTGTGTTTTTAGTGTTTCTGAGCACACTGCAATTCTTTTGAGATGGCAGGTGACCAGATTAGCTCATTTTCCACCTGGCTCTCTGAGTCCAGGTGCAATCTTTTAGAGCACGGAAACGGATTTGGGAGGAGAAACCCACGTCCAATGCGGAAATTTTATAACCAGCCTCCCCCCGCTGCTCTTCTCCCAGCAGCAGTGACCAGTCCCAACAAGCAGAGCAATACTGACATACCTGACCATCCAGACTGCTGTTAAAGAAAGGTAAGTGGATTGCATCCTGCCTCCAGTCCCTAAGCAATTAAGAGATTAATGCAGCCCTTTAAAACCTGGTGATGTGTAGATTTTTAGAGGATTTCACTTTCCAACATCAAAGGCCCAGGGGAAGGGAGAAAAGAAATAATACCTTTTTGTCTACGTCGTCAAGTAGCAAGAACTCTGACTTTGGTAATCACACACTCCACCTGCTTCAAACAGGTTAAAGAGAGAGTCCCTATTAATTCACTGATAGGTAAACTGAGGCATAGATCTTAAAAGTGAGTACTGGGGTTTGGGAAAACCCTTGTGGCAGAAGGAAAACACAGAAACACCATCTTTAGCATCACTCTACCCCGAGTGTTTGGCAGCGCTGCTGCTCATATGATGGCCGGAGGAGCTGGCACCGAGTAAGCATTAATGCTCTTCCAGAGCCGGTTTGCAGGGATCCACTGCGGGCGCCTTACCACTGGGTCTGTGATTCTGCATTGCCCGGTAGGAATCGTACACGTCCTTCTTCAGGAAGTTGAGAAAGCCGATCTTCCTGGCAAACCTGCAGACGAAAGCCTTCTCATAGAGGCAATTGAGGAGAAAGCAGCCCTGGATGTGGTCTTCCTCCGAGCCCGGGCCCTGCTCCACGAGAGCCAGGTTGCAGGCGGGGTCCTTACAGCAGGCTCGCATGCAGTCCCTGCTCCGATGCACCATGGGGGACGACAAGAAGGTGGCTCCATTCTGGACGGAGGCGTCTGTGTCCAGCACCCAGTCGGGCAGCCCTGCCGTAAAGTCCTCCAGGCACATTTCGCCGAAGGGTTTTTCCTCCTGCCCTTTGCCCAAGTCCAGCACCAGCACCAAGCAGACCCAGGGCACAAACCACGGACCCGGACTCCTTCTGGCCATCTTGGCGCCCCGATTCCCACTGTCTTAAGACTTCAATCCTTTCCTAAAGGAAGGGAGAACACACGTGAAGCTAAGAGGGACGGCGTGGAAGCGCATGCCAACCCGGGGCGAGAGGGAGCCGGAGCACGGGCGAGGCTGCGCTCCGGATCCCGGCTCGCCCCGAGGGTAGCCGGAGTGTCCCCTGACCCTGCACCTCATCCCCGGGCGTGTGCTCTCGGCCCCCCACCTGGGCTCTCCGCCGAAGCCGCTGCCGGGAGCGGGGTGTCCCCGCCGCCACAGCCCAGGTGCGCCTTCAGCCGCGACCGGCCGGGACAAAGCCTGGGAGAGCACAGGAAGTGAAAACCAACTCCCTGAGAGAGAGAGAGGGGAGGGGGGGAATCAAGGCACTCCCTTGCACGCTGAATTGCGCAAGGGGAAGGGGAGGAGAGACGAGCTGATACGATCTCCTGCTCTCTTTGGAGCGGAGCAGAGAGCGATTCTCTCGCTGCCGCAGGTGCGAGGGCAGCCACTCCAGATGAGCATCCCACCTGCTGGGTGCTAGCTGCCGTCCCCGTGCTGAGGGTGCTCCGAAGGAGCTGAAAGCCGAGAAGCAGGCGAGCTGTACGCTGGCACGGAGCACCACTAGCCCGCGTCTCGCTAACCCAAATGAGTCAGCCTTGCAGCCCTGCCTGCAGCGCCCACCGCCGCCGCCGCCGCAAGAGGTTTTGTGCTCAGTGCAGGCATCCCCAAATCATGAATTCCCTGTTCTTGGGATGCAGTGTTTTATTTTTTTTTCCTGAGTGAAAGCCCTTGGGATCATACTTGTGGCAGGACCCCCGCTACCTCAGCAGTGAAAATTTTAAGTAACCAGCTCCCCATTCATGAGCAGCATCTCATTGTTCTCAATCTCATACAAGTTAGCTGTGGTTCAAATGTAGTGCCCTTGCCTTGCAGGATGGTGCTGTTTGGGGCCACGGGAACACAAAGGCTGTCTGTCCATGTATTTTTTCCCCCTTTGTGCTTTTACTTGCAGATCCACGATCAAATTCCTCTGCTCAACACATACACCTGTGTCAGCCATCCCCTCTCTCTGTAAACAGTCCTAAAACCCCATGTCAAACTGCTCTTATCTCTCTGTCGTTGTCCTTAGGAAAGCTGGGAGTGTTGGCAATTTGCTTGGGCATTATTTATAATGAAATATTTCATCACTTGAAATAGCAACAGCAAACCTGAGATGGCATTTCATGGTGTCTTTGGAAAGAGGTGGTGAGCAGCAGCTACGTATCAAACAGCACTTGGCTTTGTGGTTTGAGGGACCATTCTGGTGACCAGCATTTCAATTCTTGATGTTTCTTTCTGTACCTCTGATGTAGCCTTGTGTATCTTCACAGGATTTATTGAGAGTCCTTAGAGACGTGATTACTGCCTCCTGGCTCTCACAATCACTATGGGAAGATAATAATATTGTGGGAATAGTATTTTTTTCCATACCTCTCATGATTTTCTATGGCCTGATGTTGACATTTGTATAGTACTGACATCTGTTAGGAAAAGGGGATTGCTTTGATCTGGCAGTGGTAAAGTATTGAAGAAACCTTGAAAATTGTTAGGAGAAAACATTGATATCTGCAGAGCAAAGAGGAATTCGCTTTCCTCATTGGCTTTGAGTCTTTGTCAGGAGAAGCATGGGTGTCTCCCACTCCATTTACAAACCAGATCTTTTGGACCTGCCCGCAGACCATGCAGGCAGTAAAGGGGGGGCTGACCTTGATTGTTTTGTTGTATTTGAATATATAAATATATACAGGAGAAATAAAAATGGCAACAAGGTTGTCTCTTTCTTCTGCTCTGCACTGCCTGGGATGCTCTACTGGGAACTCTTCCTTGTGTTTAACCTCTAATAGATTTTTCCTGGATAAATACTCCAAGCCTTCAGAGTGGAGCCAGGTAAGGCTCAGGGCAGTTCTCTGACACAGGAGCAGGGAGCTCAGGGAGCAGCTGGCCCCATGGCAAACCAGTGACTGTGTCTGGAAATCCACACTGGCAGAATTGTGCCTAAACACTGCAGTGTGGTATTTTTGTCTCACTGGCAATAATTTAATCCACTGTAGCAGTAGTGTTGTGTTACAAAATCTGTCACAGATTTCCTGCAAATCTGAAGGACATGATGTCTCTTCTGCTTGTGCCAAGCAATATAGGAATAATGCAATTCCTATAAATGCAGAGCTGGGAGGATTCATTGATTGGCATCTCTACTATCTCCCCCCACTTAAAAAAAAAATAAAAATCAATGAAAGGAGGAGCCCCTTCATAAGAGGATTAAATCTAGCCTTTAGAATAGGCCTTTTAAATAGCCTTTAATTGGCCTTTTATTTAATAGCCTTTAATAGTGTTTTTACTCTTAGCAAAAGGTTGTGCTAAATTCTGCCATAAAGTTTTCTGCTGTTCACCCTAACTGTCTTTATAGTCACTTTATAGTTAGTTTTATTCAGTAGCAGTAGCACAGTTTCTAAATATGCCCAGTTTATTTTGGAGGGATTCAGTAATTAAAATTTTACTTGAGACTGGGCCCAAGATCAAGGATTTATATTAGGAACCCCTAGTCTGTGGTAGCAGCACTTCTTCCAACTTGGTAACTCAATTTTTGCTCTTCTAACCTCAAAATCCCATTACAGCCCTCATCTTCTGCAAAATTAATAAATTCCCACGGCTTCAGCTGAGGCAGGCATCATTCATATTTGTGTGAAGGAAAAGTAGGGTGTGTGATTTTTATAACCTGGGAGTGTTTTTAAGGGGTCCTGAAACAGTGAGTCATTGTTAACTTTTGTCTGTCTTTGAAGTGTCTGCTCTCAGTCTGGAAATAACTATTCTGAGGATGACTCAGGGGGGTAAACCACACCATAGTTTAATATTTGACTAAGATTAAAAGAGGTCTTAGACACGCATGCCTTGTAACAAATGTGGTGTAGGAGCCTCCATCACCTGCCTCCTTTCTGTGTGATTGCTCTTGAGACCACAGCACCTTTGGCAGCTGGATGCTCGCCTTCCAGGAGGAAGTGACTCCAACAGGCAGAAAAATAAGGAAGACTTGATTCTGTTTCCCTTTGGCCCTGCTGTGCAGCCCAGCTCTGTGGCATCACCGCCTGCAATGACTTCCTCACAGCAGCCTGTCCCACCGGCTGCTGCAGATGAATCCATTCTGCTGTGTTTTACCTGGGAACCGCTCCACGTGTGAGTAACACTTGGAAGACAGGTTTGCTTGCTTTGTTTTGTTGTATTTTGCCTCAGGTTAAACCTCCTGGTGTGGTTTAGGGGTGAGACCCGGATGCAAGTGATGGCACGAAGATGTGGCAAAGGAAGGAGACAGGAAGGGATCTCATCGGGCTGTGACTAACCGCTGGTCCTGCGGAACAAAGCAGGAGAAAGGATGACAGGCTGCTGAGTCTCCAGACAGCCATTCCCATCGCATCGAGCTTTGGGGAAGGGAGTTACGACGAGGGTATATTGTTTCTTTGAGGATGTTCTTGTCTACCTTTCGATGCACTGGTTTTTATTTTAATGTTGCTGGTCCAGTTAAACCCTTAAGGGCAGGAGCGCTGGGAAAGGAAGAAGTGGAAACAGTGTCTAGACTGGTTACACCAAGAAAGTATTTGTATTTTTGTCTCCTGTCTATGCCAGTCTTTTACAGAGAGATGGGTATGCAAATGTGAAGCAAAGAACCTTCAATTTGCAGGAACTAGCATAAATAAACTTACATTTCCCACTGAAGATCTCACAGACAACTTGATCTGTTCTTAATAACACCTGCGAGTGGAACAGGATTGGCCATAGTGTTCCCTGTAGACTCTCCTCCATTATTTCCTACGACAACTACATCTCCAGAAATCTTCTTTCAACGCCTTCAGGCCAGCTCCCTGTGCTTCCTGGGAGAGTCTGCTCTCTCATCTGCTTGTAGACGGTGGTTTCCCTGCAGGTGTGAGCAGTACAGTCCCTGCAAATGGAACGGTACCCTTTCGAGGGGACTGGGTCATAACAAACGTCTTGGTGCAAGAGCTGTACAGCCTCTGCAAGCCTAAAATGTTGAAAGCAGGCTGTAAAAGGAAGATCCCCTTCAACTATTCAGCCAGTGCTTTGCTTGTCTCCATTTCCACCATTCAGACTTGCTGAAAATTCTGTGCTACATAAAACACTGACAATGCTATCAGTGCCTCAAACCTCTTCCTCTAGGGAAACAGCAGAGTAATGAGGGAGAGCAACAAACAAGAGGGATAGCAACAAAAAAAGTGCAGGTTTCCAAAGATCTCCAAAAAATTATTTTGGCATATAATTAATGTTGTCAGCTTCACCTAAGTATTCAAAGGGAAGGGGGGTCTTCTTCCTCAGTGGAAATGCTTGCTCAACCTGCTACCTCCAGATGGACAGAGACAAGGAAAATTGGTGTGCCAAAGGAGTAGGTCATTTGCCCTTCTGAACTGCTGATGAGACATTAGCCTTCATGCTCCACTGGACTGCCAGTAACAGAGGCCAGAGGAAGGGCAGGTGGGCGGGCCAGCTCACCTGGCCTCCTTATTGCTGAGACCTCTCTATCCTCTGAGACTGTGCCAAACAGGGCAATTATGGGTCAATCAGTCAAACTGGGAAATGTTTTCCTCTGGCACTTGTCATTATTCCTCCCCAGTGCCCTTTCAGTGCCTTATGAAAGGTGAGCCTGTGAGGAGAAAGGAGCAAGGCTGATCACTGACACCTGGCTGAAGAATGCAGAGGCTTCTCAGCCTGTGTTGATGGGAAGGAGGTGGTAGTGCTTCTCAGGAGAAGCTGGGGACTATATGAGCTGGATATCCCAGTCTGCTTCCTTATGTCTCCAGAAGTTAAGGGTGAGAGATTCTCCCTCCACTTGCTAGAACTCTGGGGCAATGGTACAGCCTTTTTGGTTTCCATGTCCCATGGAGACACTGAAAAATAAAGAATGTGGATGATGGACATCAGGATGCTGGGGGTACTGGGGTTGCTCACTTAGGGCTCTGTATTTTTTTGAATCTCCAGTCCTGGCTACATCGTCTTACTGCACAGCATTTTTTCTGTGCCTATTCCTGTTCCCAGGAAGGAACAGAACCTCTTTACCTTGTGGTGTCACCTAAGCATTGATACAGTCACCTCTGCTGGCTTCTCTGGTTTAATTTGTGTTAACTATCATGTTTGCCACCACAAGGAAAGTGATTCTTTTCTAAAGCAGGTGGAGTGTGACTTCTGCTGTCTTGAATGGAAATGTTCCTCACTAGGCCTGGGACTCAGGGAAAGGGGCCAGCCTGGTTCTCTGGAAAGATGAGCTGGAGCTCTGCTGAATTATTGAGCACACACCACAGTCATCAGCTCAGGAAGAAAGAGAAGCACCAGCTTAGGTCACAGGTGTGGGATGGAGATTACTAACTTCAAGAACAGAGGAGTGTAACTGGATCTGACTCATGCCCTTGGATGCTGTGCTGCCTGGATCCATGTCACAGCTGATTAGTACTATGATGCCTATGTTCACTTTGGTTTGGTGGCCCTCTCTGGCACTAGACAGTCATAAAAGCTCAACTCTACAGTACTGAATCTTCCCCTCTTGCCTTTCCGAGGCACCTCTCTTTTAGGGTAGGCCTGGAGGATCAGCACCCCAGGTCACACACACGGAAACTGAGGCATAGTGTTTCTTTCAGTCTAGCAATTCAAATGTGTCAGCTATGTTTAAACTCCCTTTATTCACCAACATAAATGATATGCAGATTTTCAGAGGACACAAATGCAAGCAGCTGCAGCAGGAGGTCTGTTGGAGCTTGCAAGTGCACAGCTCTTGTGGAAAAAAAACCCAGGTTGTCTGATTGGATGACTTAGTTGCCCAAGTATGTGTGTTCACTCCAGAAATTTTGGTCCAGGCTGTATGCCTGAGGCTATAGGAAGAAATGACTGGTCTGAAAATAAAATTCCATCTCCCAGTCATGCCTGAGATCTCTAAGATAGTCCAAACAAAATGGTGAATGTCTCTCTGTCCCTTTGGCCATGTGAATCTGCTGTGATGTAAGCAAAGGACAGGATGAGGTGTGGCACTGTGAAGGAAGACTTGAAGCTGCTTCTTTTTTGGTGACAGCTGGCATTTACCAGCACTGGCAGGTAGCTGGTGAACCTGCAGGAGATGCTGCCTCATTCAAGGGGACAATATCCCCTACCTTGAATGAGGCACCCAGCCCTGTGCCTGCAGGAACTTCTACAACACCCTCAAGGGCTGATCTTGCACTGGTTTTGATTCTTCTTCTTGCTTTAATCATAAATTAGAACAGTTCATTACTGGAGGAGGCCTACCTTATCAGGGAACACTTGTTTCTATATTGCCACCTTCTTATTACAACAAATTCATGACTAAGATGAAATGAGCCAAAGCAGTATGATGAACATCCTGTAATCTGGCTCATTTTGGCTTACAGCTTTTCTGAGACAGCCTCTGACATCATCCTCTGAACGTCTTGTTCAGCTGTGGGGTGGCACTGATTGAGCACCAGGAGTGCTCGAGCCTCTTGTTTATTATTTTGTTGATAGAGTAAAGGCTGTGGGGCGAGTCTGTTACCCAGAGAACAGGCCTGTGGACCTTTTCAGATGTGGCATCTCAGCTCAAGCGAGGTTACAATACAACAGTGGCTCAAGATATTCAAAGAACCACTAGAGTAGGTTATGTTCCCTTTTCCCTCATTTCCACAGCTCTCCTGTGACTTCTGGATCCTCTGCTTCATAAATTCAACCACCCTGGCAGAATATTAACAGGGCAAACCCCACCTTTCATGTAGAGATTAACTAAACTGCTCAAGAGCACCAGAGTTAGTGCAGGGGATGGAAGAAAGGGCTTCCCTGCCAGCCCTTCAGCTGCTGCAGATATTTGGAGTGGCTCAGTGATACAAGTGGCTTCTCCTTTATGTCTGGTCCTCTTTCTCTGCTCTTAATGCCAGCCTCTCTGGAGATTTTTGGGACCAAAGAAGTACAGTTTCCCCCCCCCTCTTTTCCCCTTTTAAATGTCAGTGCTTGAACACCAAAATAGAGCACTTCTATTTGGAGACAGAAATTTATCACCCCAATGTGTCCTTTGGTCCAGACTTACCTCGTGAATATTTGCCCCTTTTAGGCCACATTAGCCTTTGAAAAGTCAATAATTGTAAAGGCATTATAAGTTGTTCAATGGGTTTTACAAGGTTTCCACTAGTTAAGAATCCCTGAAGGATCTGCACTCACTAAGTATGCTACAAGCCTCTCAACATAATTTTTTTTTCTGCATAATTTTGATCTAAATAAGAATTTTTAGGGGTGGGATAAGAGGGGGAATACAGCCAAACAGTGAGGAAAAAGGGGTAAAGTTACTAAAATTAAACAGCTAACAGTTGTCTTCTGAACAAAAGTTTTAGGCTGTCAGAAAAACAGAGCAGATACTATCAGTTTCAGATACACTTTATTCTTCATGTATGTGAAAGAAAATTGCCGAATTTCCCATCTGAAAATGTTGTTTGGTTTTGGTTTGGGGTTTTTTGTTTGTTTGTTTTGACTTTTGTTTGTTTTTTGGGGTTTTTTCCTCTCGCATTAAGGATGAAAAAAGGGCTGTAATGGCCCTGCTCTTTTTTCTGCCACACTGTATACAAGATTTTGTTGGCTGGCTGTACCACCATTCCTCTGGAGACAGAACTGTGTCACGGGGACTGGGCAAGCTTATCAGACACCAGCCCCTCTGTAGACTCCCTCCTGCTGCCTGGCAGCACCTTGCAGTGGGAGAAGGGTTGGTTGCTTTTCCTTTGGCTTATCTAGCTCTTGGCCTCCAAACTGGAAATACCTTGGCTCCTGGCAGCAGAGGCTTACTTGCCTTTTCCACGTGAATCATGAGATTGGAGGTGTATGATCTGCTTCAGGATGGAGGGTCTCAGTTGGTTTGTCCGTGGGGTGGGGCAGCTCCCTGGGCAGGCTGCTGGAAAGGCTCTGGGAACAGCTGAATAAAGAGGTGTGACAGCATCTGGAGTGACACAGGTGTCCCAGTGTCCTGGCGCCATGTAATCACAGCCAGCCTGACTTCTGTTCCTCTGAACAGAACAGCAGTGCGCACTTCTCACACATATCCTTCTAAATGGTATAGAGCAATAATGCTGCAGACCTTTGGCCAGGGAAGAAGGAACTGTAAACCAGGCATTGATAATATATCATCTGGTAGCCATTTATGACGCCTCAGCAGGTGAACCTCTTTACCATGAATATTTTTCTGTGGGAAGGAAATGGTGCTATATCCCTAGTGAGGCCTTCCCTTAGAGTGCCATCACATCAAATACTGTACTGTTTTCTCATATGAGCACAGATATTTCCTTTTATCCCCGAATTTCCTTGCTCAAATAATTTCAAATTCATGTCACTGGGATTTCTACAGAAATTTTTGAGAGCTGGAGTTAACTCAGAGAATATAGAACAAAAAATGGAACCGCTGAGCCCAACTTTGGGTTGCAGTGTTATTTCCTGACCTACTACTGTAAAATAATGGATGAGCTGTCTGATTCCAGACCACCTCTTATCTGTGCTGGGTCCAGTGCTTTAGCTGGAAAATGCCAAATACACCATCTCAAAGGGAGCTAAGCCCTGTAGCTGCAGGCAGTTTACTGAGTATGAACTGCAGCAGGATTCAATGCATTATGTATGGATCAGGCCCTCTGGAATTGCACATGCATGTAAGTTATGCCAGTAGGAAAACAGTAATTTAAAACCTCCTTCTTCCCTACCTCTTGGAGCAGACTTGTGTTAAATATTAACAAACATGGTTCATCAATTCCCTGGTTCACTTGGCTTCTTTTAACAACAGATGTTATTACAACAACTCTGCCTGCCTCCCTGCTCCTGTCAGCACATCTGATGGTGAAACCCAAGAGTCTGCAGCTGTAACTCAGCCTGCTGAGCCTGGCTGCTGCCCCAGCCCTTTGGCCACCCCCAACTCTCTCCCTAGGATCACCAATGCCTCCCATCTTTGGTGCCTGTAACTAGCTAGTGCTGGGAGACACTGTTTGCAGAGAGGCTTTGGTTAAAGGAGGCACAGAAAAGGTGTGAGGGAGCCCAGAGGAAGGCGAGCTCCTGCTGTCAGAGGAGGAGGCGGTGAGGATGGCCAGCAACTCCAGTGCACTACCCCGGGTGACTTTCCAGACGCCAGAGAAACCTGGGGAGGAATCATCACACAGGAAACTGGGCAAGTTGACCATCAAGTACAACCGCAAAGACCTACAGCGCTGGCTAGACCTGGAGGAATGGATCAACGCCCAGCTGCAGGAGCTGTACCAATGCCGGGTGAGTAGCTGGGACAAATCAGCCGCTTGCTTGTCAGGTGAATGGATCTAGAGGCCTTGTGTGCTGGCACAGAGGTTTGCTTGCTCTGCTGCACTGGAAACAGTTCCTTGTCTTCAACTTCCAGCAGGTATCTCCATGCCCCTCTGCAGCACTCTGACTGGTGTGTTGGCAGGCAGGGAAGCTTGCACTGATGCAATCCCACTGGCCTGGTGTTGCACCCGCTGAGGGGGTGTAGCTATCAGCATGAGTAGCACAACCTAGAGAGATGTATAAACCCAGGATGATTCTTGTTGCTGAACTCCATGCGGTGAGTGGCTTTGAGGTGAGCAGTATCCAAGCAAGCTGGGTTAGAGTGATCATTGTATCCCTTTTCTCTAGCTGCTGCTTGAACAAGACACTTTGGAATGTGCTGTACCTGTAACTTTAGAGTCTGGATGCACTACTAGCAACAGGGAAAAATAATACTTTGTTCAAATGTAGAGATCTTATGCCTTCATCTTCCCCAATCCTCAGAGCTGTCTCCCTTGCCTGAGTTCCCCTTTGCACCAGGAATAGTCCCTCCTAAATTCTTCCTGCCTGCCTGAGAGCTGTCCCAGTAGAGAAGATCCAGGAGTGCCTAAGGCACCTGAATGGTACAGGCCTTTACTTCAGCTGTTGCATTTTTTTTGCTGGGTTAGTGACATTCAAGTTCCAGCACTGCCTGGGTATATTGAAATTTTAACCCTCTTTCTATTGCTTATATTCATATATTGTCCCTAGATGCATGACACTTACGCTGGATGCTTTCAGAAGCCATAGTGCTCTTCTGTGTTTGAGACAATCCTTTGGAGTGAGGTATAGCAAAAGATGAAAGGCTTTCCCCCTTTGTACATCATGATCTTAAGCCCATCTAAATAGCTTGACTAAGGGTTTTTTGCTTTTCTCTCTAGGGCAGTGGCTGAGACAGTAAGAGAACACAGCTTTCTTGATTCACAGAGCATCTCCATCTTCAACAGATGACACAGATAGGTGTAACAAATCGTGAAACTGCTTATTTACATCCTGGAGGGGTCGGACTAAATGAACTGCCAGGCCCTTTCTGTCCTCTTTTCTGTATCTGCATTCCAGCGCAGTGTTAAGCACACTTTTGAGATACAAGGAAATAAGAGCTGATGATTGCTTAGTCTTCCACTCTGAGCACCAGCAGTTTCAAATTGCAATCAACAGTGAAGTAGATGTGTTAGAATAGGCCAGAAATGGTGGGTTTTGTGCTACTTGCCATGAGAAATTTTTGCCTGCCCAGGCTGATTTTCTGGGACTGAGAGCTATAGAATAATATCACCTCCATAGCTAAAGACCTAGACTTCAGGAACTGCTTCTAAGTCTGTCATTATTATTGTTGCTGCTGTTGTTTTTTATTATTATAGTAATTATTATAATAGTTTTCTGTGTGACTGTTTCCTATTTGATATTTGTGGGATCGGGCCAGATTCTCATGCCATGTGGGGAGATTAAAATAGTTTATTTATGTTCTAATTTATGTCTTATGCAAAGAACGGGCAGAAAACAAATATGGAGAAAAAGGTCCTTCCTTCTGCTGCAAATGCATGGCTCCTCTGAAAATGAATATATTACTGCTTCTGTTCTTTTAAGTAACTTTTTTAGATTTCCCAAACATAGCTTGCTTAATAAAAATTACTAATCTCTTCAAGTTAGCTGTGAATTTCCAGTTGTTTTCTATATATTATTAAAATAATAGTAATCAATTCTCAGCTGTATCTTAGGCCTTTTGATAAGGCATTATGAAACATTAAACAGTGCACATGGGAGCAGAAGTTATCAGCAGATGGAGTCAGACAGACAAAATTCAGTGTGTCTGCAAAATGTTAGCTAGCGGTGAATGAAGGCTGTTCAAAAGAGTGGCAGTGACAATACTGCTTCCCAACCATGCCTGCACTGGCATTTAAGGGACTGTCCCTGGAGTCGGTAGCTCAGTTCAGAGAGTCCTTTTCCTGACTGATGAGGTTTGCTAGAGATAAGCAAGGAGAATGGCTGCTGCTTTGCTTACCAGAACATCTTGCCCTTAGGAGAATTACTGCATTTTAAGGAGTTAAATTTTTGGCACTCTTTTTTCTGAGACAGACAAGAAGCCCTTGGTATGACCAGTAAAATGACCCAAGATGGGGGTTCTCCATGTGCTACTCTTACTTGCTGAAGTGTACAGGGATTGACCTTTGCATTTGTAAAGGTGTCAGAAAAACAAGTCAGTTTATGTTATCACTCCTGTTTTCAGAGAATTAAGAGCTGTTTACTGTCATCAGAGTAGCTGCCCAAAGGGGGTTCTTTTTCCCTACTGCAAAATCCCAGCAGGCACAAGTGAGAAACCCAGCCATGCCCTTACAGAAACAGATTGCCAGTGGATTGCCCTTGCTAGTATCTCTTCAGCACAACAGATTTCCCTGCTTCCTGATGTCTTCAGGCCAGCATAAGAGATTTGCTACAAGGAACTACATAGCATAATGCTGTGCAAGGTCAGACTGTTAATAGCATCTCTTCAAATACATACATGTGCCACAGTAAATGACCTGTAATCACAGAGATGTCCACCAGGTCACCTTGCTCTCCTCTGTGCATTGTGAAAAGACTGTTAAGTTGCCCTGCTTCTTCGAGCTTCCTCATATCCCTCGATTTCCATTACAATTGTCTCTTTGTTACTTTGCTCCAACTATCCTTGGCAGTGCAGTGTTCCTGGGTGTCTTCCAGAGATTCAAATGCCAGCAAGGTTACTTCAACCATCACCTCCTGATACAGGGAATGCTGTGATGTTTATTGCCACGAGGCAACAAAACTGAGACTCTGATTTTCAAGGTGATTCCTTGCATATGGAAGCCCAGAACAGCACCCACACTAGGACTAAAAACCACAGGGATTTCCTACCCTATCTTGCCCTCCCAGTCTACTTAGCTTCTTAACCAGAGACAAAGTCAGAGTGGATCAAGCCAGTTTACTGAAGAGTCACATGAAAATTATTACTTTTAAGAAGAAATAGTGTGTGGGTCACAGTGCAATATATATAACTCTGGTTTATTTTTTAGTCTTAAGCTGTGTATCAAAGCTAAACAAAGACTTTCTTCTTCCTCTCTGGTTTGGTATTAGTGACAGCTCAGGAAAATTTTCTATTTTTTCCTGAAAGTATTGCCTTTATTATTTAATGTTTTACATACACATCCATAAATGCCACAACGTGGCAATCAGGTACTGTGCTGTTCACCCAGTATACTTATTCTACTGATTACTATGCCAAAATATCACTAGTGTTGTGTTGTGAAAGATTCCTTTTGCAAATACACTGGAAAAATTCAGGCTGCTTTCCTTGCAGAGATTTGTGAAGCTAAAATGTGTCTTTGATCAAGTTTACAAATGTTTCCAACTAACACCCCCATGCAGTACAAGATTATTCCTCCAGACCAAAATTACCAAAACTTGGGGTCCCTCTTACATTAAAGGAGACTATTATATCCCTCTCATGTTCATTAAAGACAGCAAAAATACTGTTAGGTCTTTCAACAGCATAATTATTTTTCTCCCCATTACTACAAAAAGCCTTAGTATAAATACAAAGTAGCTAAATGCAATTAGCATAAAACCCTAAAATCTCCTTCTATTATTTATGCCTCTCTAAAATTAAGCCTGTTGGAGTTCTGTTTGATGAACTCTTCATAGAGGAAGGGTATCACAAGCTGGTGTGCATGGCTCTGCAGTCTGATATCCTTGAAATGGTTTTCCAATGATGGGTGATGATCCCTGAGCAGTGCAGTGGTTGGAAAAGATGAAGAATGTGTACGCCAGGATGTGTGGCCATAGCAGACACTACAAAGGGGCAGGAACCCATGCCCTCATTATAAAAATCTCCCTTTTTTGAAATGATTTCTATCTTGACCTAAACTTTGCAGCATAATTTCATTGTAACTCATCTGCTTAGTTCTTTAAAGATGCCCTCTAGAGTTCTTAGATGTTTGAAGATTAATTAACTCTGGTGTTTTGTTCTTTTTCTTTTTAGCTAAGGGAGGAAACAGAGGCAGCAGCTCCTGAACCACAAATTGATCTTGAAGATCTCCTGGAGGTCCCTAATGAAGAACAGAA
This sequence comes from Regulus satrapa, assembly GCA_013396955.1. Lineage (NCBI taxonomy): Eukaryota > Metazoa > Chordata > Aves > Passeriformes > Regulidae > Regulus > Regulus satrapa. The sequence goes on along the minus strand of VWZN01005429.1, from coordinate 542,646 downwards.
ATTAAAACTACAGGTCAGATAGAGGGACTTGACAGCTTTAAGTTAGTGAAGTTTTCTTCATAAAGACTAGTGGCATGTGGGGTAGAGAATGGGTGTTTGTAATATTGCATGGTGCTTTCTTGTGCCTTCTGTTTTGCAGTGAGGAAGAATTAGATCAACTCATAAAATACTAAAATGATGACTCCTTGTTTTTTAGGAAATCCTCCATGAGTGCTCCAGCCCCACAGAGGTGAGTGAAGCACCATATAAATTTACATGCATACATGTTATACTGTTCTGTTCCAGTGTCCTTGCTGCTGCTTGGCTGAGTAGCCAAGACACTACCATGCTGCATATTTGTTTAATCATAATGGGAAGTATTTGCCACTTTATTCTGTGATTTTAAAATTACATATAAATACACATGAATAAACTGAAAGCAGAGCACTGGAGCAAACAATGAATTATGCTTTACCATCAGAGGAAGTTCTTTCAATGTTTTGGACATACTAAGCTGGTCAGTCTGAGTTGCTATTTGATTCTCAGTGTAGAAAAGCCATAGACAGTGACAGAGCTCATAGAGCCATTTTTTACACTGCTAACTAAATGCATTCTTGGCTTAAAACACTAGGGTTATGAGTGACAAGAATGTAGAATGGTCCTTGGGTTGGACTGGACGGATAACTGCTGAGTAGTGGCCATGTAGATTAGTTTTACACATGGATTTTCTTCCCCCATGTAACTTTGACTTTGAATTAAACAATTAAATCCCACAATGTCCAGATGATTGGAGGCAACACTGTGTGCATGCACCACACAGAGATTGCCTTTTGCTGCACTGCACACCTGTGCAAAATGTGGTCCCCATCCCTGCTTCAGTCACATGCACTGCATGTGAACATTCTGCTTGCACATCATCCATCAGACTCCACGTTGTTGAGCCGATGTGGCTGTGCAGTGATGAACATACAGAGAATTAGATGAATGCATAACTGAAATTCAGTCGCTGAAATTAAACTGGGCTGTAGCAATCACCACAGATACTCTCCTAGCAGGGGTTTCAGCAAAGCTGACACTATCTAATAGTTTTCAGTGTCTGAATGTCAAATCTGAGGCAAGAATCCCACATTCCCAGAGCAATAGCTGAAGAGAGTTTGCTCTGCTAAGTCATAAACCATGAGAGTGTCTTGTGGACAGCACACTCCTGCTGCTTCAGTACCTGCTGCTGAATAGAGATACTGCTGCCCAATTGGCAAAAACACATACTTTCAACCTAGGGATCTTGAATCCAGTCCCCTCGAAAGATCACAGCAATCTAACTGCAGAAAGCAGACAAGAAACTAAAAGGACTGGATTGCAAAGGAATGATCCTAGGCATTTACTTCCAGAGCATGCTGTGGCAGCCTCTGATCACCCAAGTGAGGATGCTGGGCTTTCACACAGCAAAAATGGTAACAAGCTGCAATACTTCCAGTGACCTTGCCTAATCACAAGAACGTAATTTCAAATTACAAAGACGTAGCTATGTCTTTGGGTAAGAAAGGCTGCACACTTCTTTATGGTGATATTACTTGCCATGCAGAGGGTAAAGTTTGCACTAGTTACATTGCCTTTTGCTTGGAATAACCAGATGGGCCAGTTTAGTTCATAGTCCTTGGCTGTGTCAGCAGAGTAGTCAGGGCTTGTCTCCATTAACTGCTTGCCTGTCTGCTCTGCCTGTCCTCAACCCCTGCTACACGTTATCATTAGTCCTACATGCTTTGCTCCACCTCTTCTCTGCCAGCCACTTCCTTGTAGAACTGGCACAGCTCCAGGATGGTTTGCAATTCACAACATGGAGCTTTACTGGTTCAACGAGAGGGACAGCCTGCTTTGCCCTAGATTGGGAGGGCAGCAGAAGTGGGCAGGAGGTTATGGTGGCAACAGGAAGCAGTGGAATGTAAAAGAGAACAACAGCATCCTGAGGTCATCTCATGGTAGGAAAAGCAGGTGTCTGGGATGAAGAGGGTCAGGCTAGCTCCTGAGGAGAAAGTAAACATGGCTATTCCAAAGGGAGATGGGAAAGGGAAGTAGAGGAGCTTTTAGACCCTTCTCATCCATCACAAAGTCTCCTCTCCTGAGCTAAAAGATAGGTTTGCTCAATTTTTGTCAAAATTCTGGTTTCTGTTCAATACAAAAGTGAATGTGGGAATGATGGAAACGCCATAGTACTCTTTGGGCTGGTGAGCACTGGAATTAATACAACATCCTTCAACCAATTCTTATTTTAGGACTTCATTACGGAATTGCTTAGTCGATTGAGAGGTCTCCGGAGAGTCACCAATCCTCAGAAGAAATGACCTTGCTTACAATGAATGCCCAGCTTTGGTTACAAGGAAGTGTGTATCTTCCTAAAAAAAAACCCAGAATCAGCAACAGAACTTCTGAATATATTTAGGACTTATTATTGAAAAACATCACCAAGTTTGTGAACTTTGTACCAGTGGTTTGAAGTCTCCACTCCCTCCAGATCTACACATACAGCAGGGAGCTAGACTGTACATTTTCCTGATTCTTAAAGAGTGTGTTAACCTGAGGAACAGGACAAAATATCCCTCCTTTAGATTCTTCTAGGAATTTCCATGTTGGCCAAGGAGCACTGAATGCAATCCTCAGGAGCTCATCAAGATTTCTTTTTCTCATGCACTGCAAGGAAAACAAGGCATTGGTTATCACTCATTCAACATGGAAAATCAGCCACTGTTAGGCTGCACCTCATTTCAGTCTGGCTTGGACCCAACTGTGATCTGCTGCCTGTTACTGCTGTACCTGACTCTACAGCATTGCACATACTTTGTAAGTCTTATTAAGCCTCTGTTATTTATGAAGGTTAGACAGAAAATATATGCTAGAAGGAGAATTTTTGAGTGCACCTGATCTACTTAAGGGGAAGTTTGTGGAAACAGCGGCTAAGTCTAATGACTTTTTGGGGGTTTTTTTTCCATTTTGTGGAATTTAGGACTTAAGGTTTAAAAGCCTTTTCTAAAGGAACAAGGTCTGGGAATTATTTTTCTCGTAGTTTAAAAAGATGTTGGAAAAATACTTATTTTATATTAAAACACAGAAAACCAGCCGTGCACTGCTTGCTTTTGCTCTATGATTAGATACTAAAGAAAAACTGAAGTAAAAAAAAACCTGCTCCCAACTTCCCTTCAGGGAGCATCTCGGAGTGAGTCTTTTGCAGACAGGTAGGCCTGACAAATGAATAGTGAAGTAGGGCACAGCACCTTGCTGCACAAACTCTTCTGGCTACAACTAATGCTTGCCTGGAAAAATACAGAGGAAACTACATCCAGCCTCTCAGCAAGTCAGTAACTTGACACATGTGACTAGGCAATAAGACAGCAAATGGAGGCTGATTGCTTAGGCAGAGCACTCTCGCATTATGCCCTGTCCCTATGCTGATGTCTGCCACAAAAACACAAGAGATGAGTCTGAGTCACATCCAGAGGAGGTCCTACAGAGCAGAACATTCAAGGCCAGCTTTTGAGTGCATCTTTTGTCTTCTTGGTGAGCCGGAGGCAGAAGGGGCCAACCAGAGGGATATGCAGGTTAGCTAACAAAGACAAACAAGGATTCTTGGGCTGGACCAGTAATATCTTAAATGCATTAGTCTTTCCATCTTTATCAGTAGCAAAGTGATGACTATAATCTTGTTCTTCCCTCCTATTTTCCAGATGTCAGTGAACAAACTGTGGGTTGTGTCCTCTGAGAGGACAAAATCCAAGCTGCAGTAACAACTGTGATGTGAGGGCCTGCTTCCTTTCACGTGCTGCTTTTGTATCTGACTGGAAGTTGGCAAGCCATGGACTTCCTGTCTTATTCTAAGGCGGCTCCAAGATGTTCTAAGCCTCACCCACTAGGCTGTAAAACTGTCTTTCTTTATTAGGTCCAATATTTATCTTTGATAGCCCTGGGAACATGCAAATTTTGGCTTATAAAAGGACTAGTGGGACATGCCTACCTTCATGAAATCTCAACTTAATCAGTAAAATAACAATAAAAAAATTAAATCCAGAGCTGCAATGGTTGCAGATATGGCACTGCTTATGAATGACACCTGAATGACTCATGCAACACACCCATTGAGAAAGGAGAGCAGCATATTGACAAAAAGCTCTGAGTACTGGTAAAAAAAAGACTAGGATCAAACAGAAGTTCAGGTGGAAGAGCTAGGTGGACAGGATATGAGGAGAGTGATCTAAACTAGAGATGCAATTAGCTACAGCATGGTAGTATAGGAGTTCAGATTACTTACATACCCCACCAACAGGCTTTGTTTTATTCTGCTGAGCTGCAACAGCACAATGACATACCTCTCCTCTGGCCCAAGAGAAATAGTTTTTCCCCCTGGGCACTGTTCTGTATTTCCTCAATATAGAGTGATGGTAAAAAGAATTTTTGTCTGTGCTTTAAGGTAGATGTGGTGAGAAACAAAGACAAAGCAGGTTCTGAAAACTCTGCTTGACCAAAGTTGTCTTTACACTTACTCTGCAAGCAGCAGGAAAGGAGTAAGCTTCAGACCCTATCAGGTGCAGTTGGTTCTGATACATAAGGAATTCTGATCCACAATGATACCTGAGAGCACTGCAGTTGAGCACAATGAGATCAGGGCAGCAAGGCACCATGTGGCCAGTGGTAGACGATTTCTCAGCTCACTGGTGCAAAAGAAAAATCAACCCAAGGCGCTCAGAGTGACTTCTTTTTTGATTCTTTCTTAAGCAGTAGTAAATAGTACTTGCTTTGATAAACATTTTGGCTGTTCTCACACTAGACCACAAGGATAGATTAAAATCAGTGCTTGAAATTTTTTACAAACATCTTCCAGTTAACTTTGCCGTTTCTCAGCACCACCACTAGCATAAGTGGTGCTATCTAAGAATGTTGCTTGAAAGGAACTTTGCCCTCTTGATTATACAAGAAATGATTGATTATACCAATGAATGAAAGTCCATGAGGTTTTCTAATTTGAATTATTGTTGGAATGGAGCCTACATTTGATAATTCACATACAAAACATTTTGAGAGGGAAAGAAAATCTCATTTTCCTTCATGAGTTGCTACAAAGACAAAAGCAAACAAGCTGAATCTCTTTCTGGAAGATGCCAAGCTGTCTTTTGTCATTGAACAACTATGACTGAAGTTGATCTGGCCTGTCAGGAATGGATTGATTATCAGTATCTTTGTTTACCAGCATCTTTTCAAAGACAAGGATAGGGAGTAAGCAACACAGCTAACAATGCACTGCCCACTTAAAGGCCATGCAGCATTCCTCTTTCACAACACAGATTCAGCTCGGTGTGCTTCCCACACACAGCCCATCTGGATACCCCTCTGCCCATCCTACATGGAGTTCACTGAGGCAACACCTATAGTGGGAATGGCTTTTCAGGGGAAAGTGATTGGGCTACTACTAAAATGGCCCATTACGTGCAGAAAGTGCAGCAGCCACAAAAATGTCCATTAGTGGTGCAAGGGAAAGCAGCAGCGTGTGTGTGTGTGACTGAAGAGACTCTTCCATGTATGACTAAGTTCTATTTCAGGTAATGGGTTGGGTGCATTTCTGGATTCCTTGGGATGGCCCCACAGAAACCAGTCTAGGAATCTAAATAAACGGTTTCCGGCTGCAACCTGCTCCATTACCTCTGATGTGAACGGGACAGGGCGTACACGACAGAGGCTGCCTAACTGCAAGGGAGCTCAAAGTTTGGTTGTGGCTGATGAAGCATCAAAAATGTTGCAAGTATCATACCAGCTCAGACTAAGATATTGAAAAGACCAGCCATCTGTAAACCAAGAAACAAAATTACTACTAACTGCTAATAAAGAACAAATTTTTAATTTTATTTTAAAGACTGCAAGCTCCTCAGGGCTGTAACTTACTTAAATTTTGTGTAACATGGGGTGAGCTCTTCCATCAGAAAAACTCAAGTAGTTTTCCCATCTACCTGTCCCAAGGAGACAGGCACTGGGGAAGCAAAGGCTGCAGGAGGAAGATCCTTCACAGAAGTCAGGTTTTCCCACCTTTCCTAAGAAAATGTTTTCATGGCACTGCTGGAGATGCTTGCCATTTTTAGTGCGTTAACCTAAAGTATTACTATTCTGCATTGTTTGAATCAGGTTTCTGTTGAAGAGTCTGATCCAGAGCAGCACGTTAGCAGAAACCCACCTTCCACGGTGGTTTAATTCATTTGCTGGTCTCTGAGCAGAGGTTCAGGTAAACACTGTTTCATCACTTCACCTCGGGGCACTGACCTTAAGCACAGGAGCAAGGCAAGACATCTGGGAGTGGCAGAGTCAAACCAGACGGGCAAGATGCATTGGAAATTCCCTGTCAAGGGCAAATCCTTTATTTTGTTGCAATTGGAATTCATCAGCCTTAGAGAGCTCTCAGAAGTCCCATTGTTTGGAAAGAGCCCATCCTGATGGAATAATAGAGCATGCTTACAGACAATTTAGTTGGGTATTTGAAGCCATTCTGGGTGTTCTGGACACTTGCAAGTGCCACTCGCATTTGGATTGTCGCCCAGGAGGGATATGGACATATGCAACTGAGCTTCTCTCATAACCAGATGAAGAGCATCACACAGGTAACATCTTTATCCTACCAGGGGACCAATTAATAAACAAAGTCAAATCCTGCTTTCAGACTAATACAACTCTTTTCAAGACTAACATGTTGCTCTTACAGGTGACATGACCTTGGCACAGCCACTGCAGGTCACAACACTGTATCAGTAGATTACCTTTTCAAAGGATCCTTCCTTTCAAGTCGGTGAGCAACATGGCCCTGCATGTTTTTCAGACACACCACAGAAACATTTCTGATGACTTCACTATTCTTCAGTGGTTTCCCTAAGCCTCTTGACACTAGGACTAACATACCACTATAAGAAAGCACCACTTTGTTAAGGGCTATCAGGCATTCTCAGGAGAGACTTCGACCACAAGCCTCTGTAAATAACATTTATTAGCTTTGAAAGTTTTCATCACACACGTGACCACAATGCAGACATTCTTCAGTGCAAAGTACTTTGCTGCCTGTTGAACCAGTGTGTACGCTGTTAGTACAAGCAGAAAGTTATTTATCAGCCAGTCAGTACTGCCTTAAACACACATCTTTACTGCTACCCACACTGTTTTACCATCTGTATTTATGGACTTGTATCCACCTCCTCACATCAAGTCCTCATTTATCCCCAAGCATGCACAGCAAACCCTGCACTCCTCAGGTGTATTTGTGAAGACAAAGTCACATGCCCTCCAAGCCTCTCTCAGATTACAGCACGTCCTTTAACTGTCCAAAACGTCACCCGTTTTGGCTGCAAATCCACTTGGATTCTTCCATCTGGCCGGCTCCTCCGTTTTCCCATTCTCCAGCTCCTTTTCTGCCCATGAAGAGTGTGATCACTTCTGTTTGCAAGGAAGATGATAGCGGGAGGTGTGGTGGTCCTTCAGGTCAAACTCCTCATGGCCTTCCCTAAGAAAAAAATACAAAGTGCAGTCAGAAATAAATACCCAGGCCATGAACTCAGCCCTACCAACTGCACAAGACATCTCCCAGCAGCCCTTAACCAGAAACTTATCTCAAAGGTTGGCTGTGAGGATCCGACCGGCAGCCATGTGGACTAACTACTTATGATATTTGCTTGTAACAGAAATGTCTGAGGTGCTTTATGGGAAGGTCTGCTCATGCTTGTCAGCTGGATTTAAAAATGACAACAGGTCCTTCTGCTTCTTTTCCTCTTGAAGAGATTGATGTAACTGATGGCTTATTTTCAGCAGGGTGTCTGTGATTCCACTAGCAACTGTGACAACAGATAAAATGACAGCCTCCTCCAAAAAACTCTGGAAAGTAACTGAAAATAATGCAGTGTACTGGCAGTTGTCTTAAGCATGCTCAGGAGCAGGCAGTGAGAGTAAGATAAAAGGTGTGTGGCATCTGCGGTGTGTGGCTGATACACTCACCTGCCAGACTGTTAAATCTGCTTTTACTGATGTTTGCTGAAGGATACTTTTGTTTGTATGTTTTATTTTTATTAATCTAACACTCCCAGTCATGTTTATGGAACATTTTCACATGGCTTTCCCCCACTACATTTGAATTTCCCTACAAATACATTTGCAGGAAATGAGAAAAAATACACAAAACCATCTCTTGTTATCCCAACCACATTTTTAGCAACCTGCTGTTTTAATGTCATCCATCACTAATCTGAGAGCCCAGCCAGCTACCCAACACTTTTGAGACATGAAAAAAGAGAAGTCAGACCACCTGTTAGGAAGAGTTTTGTATTCAAAGGAATTAACCCTCCAAATCAGGATACGAAATTTTTGTCAAAAATCAAGCTATGTATGTTTAAGAACCAAGACTTATAGCTGCACTGCAAGGCCTGACTGGTGAAAAAAATTCTCTCACATGCATCTTTCAATGAAGAACTTTTTAATATGGTTTAGGATAGCAAAGTCTCAACCCAAGAAAAGCTTCAGGAATTCATACTATCTGATCTCCCCCTTTAAGGGAATCCAGCCCAGGTCATCCATCACTGGCATTAACAAGCCATAGGAGTCATTGAACAATGGCCTCATTTATCCCATCCCACGTAATGCAGCACATCAGCTGCTCCAGAGAACACTCAGACAATGTGTCCAAACATGGACTGAAGCATTTCTGCCTAGAACCAGTTTAGTCCCTGAAGCTTGCGACAACTACTGATCAGACAAATCATTTCCTTAACAACTAGCATTCAGCTCAAATCTGGATTCCTCAAATCATGCCTCCTACTGCCTGCTTTTCTGCCCAACATACAAAAGGGGCCAAGCTTACCTTTGACCCACCTCTCAGACCCAGAGGAATTGCGAGACTCACCAAAAACAGCGCTGGCAGTAGAGGTCCCCGTCACAGCCATGGCAGCGCAAAGTGGCATCTTCATTGCAGATGCAGCACCAGGGTAACTCATCCTCATCACTATCATCTGCCCTTGCAAGAGCTGTGGTGGCTGGAGTGTAGCTCTAACTCACAGAGAAAACAAGAGATAGAGAGCTCAAGCCCCAGCACAGACAACACAGGACTTAACTGTAATGCATGATGGCCACAGTGACCTGTCCCAGAGTTCACAGTTTCCTCTCTGTTGATCCTAGGTCTGTGAGATGACCTTGCCCAGAGAGCAGGGACAGGCTCCATATGCATCTAGACCGTTAAACAAAAACCCAAGGTACTTGCTAGAATGTGGGTTTGAATCTGTGTAGCTTGGAAGGTAAATAGGTATTCAGCCTCATTTAGTGTCTACAGTGACGTACACACACATTGTGTGTGCTGTGTTAAGGGCATAAAACCCAGATATTCTGGCAGGCACCACAACATTACCATGTGACAGACAATTCCTGCTGCAAAAGCAAGAAAAAAAACAGTTTTGCTGTTTGGCTTGTTTGAAAGGCACTATGTGGGAAGGGAAAGGAATGCAGAGGTGGGGGTGTTGTTTTCTCCCAGTTGTAGGAAGAAAACTGTGGAACAAAGGAAGTGCTTTGCCAAAAGGCCCCTACTATTGATTTGTACCTGAGGCTGGGACAAAAAGATCTTCTGAAACCATAATCTAAATGTATCCATAGTGCCAAATATGGCCTCCTTCTCCCTCGCAGAGAACTCTTGTGGAATTGAAAACACACTGAAACATACTGCCTGGACACTGACAAAGGCAGTTCCTGACACAATCTTTTCCTAACACTATCTTTTGCATCAGTAATCCCAGAAATGCAAGGTGCCATACCTGAGATGGATGTTTTTGATAATGCTTACAATTACATAATTTCTCCCATTGGGAGCAGGCCTGACAGGTGCCTCTGAGTCACAGGGGCATTTAATTCTTGTAATATACATTAGAGATTATGTATACATTTCCATAGTAGGTCGGAATCCACTCTGAGCATAGGATATCCGGCTACTAATTTATTCCTTGACATTTTATGAGAACAAGAACAGTAGAATACTATCTAGAGGTTCTATTCTGCACATGCTGAAAGCACTGGTAAACCTACCATTACTTTGATTCAGATTGCATGGTACTAGACTGTGGCCTTGTTGATCTAATTATACATGTATGTATATATATGTATAGTTCTCTAATATTCATACTGTGGGGTATCTACCAACTTCTCTTGGTCTACATGACACCATAATATTCAACACAAAGCCAGCCTGAAAGGAATTGTATTCCAGGGAAGAATTTCTTTTCTAAGTAGAAGGATGATTCACAGCTGAGCTCAGACCTGGTCAGCCTTGCAGAAGCTGCTTGGCTTGTTTGCTCTGGAGAAACAGGTTAATTTTTTTCTGCATCAAGCCTAGGATACAACAAACTTTTGCTGCAGAACTGTACTCTCCTGACATCCTGGAACATTCAAGACATCAGTTCAAGAGATTCTGACCAGTTCACTGACCTTCTGCTTTGCTTTCTTACACAGGTTCTGTTGTGAGGGCCCTGGCTGGGTGGTCTGATCTGGGGGAATGTTGAATCCACTTGCCTCATCCAGGGCTGCTTCCTCTGTGAGCTGGTAACAACACAAAGCAAGAAGTCCATTGTTTCAAACACAGCTAGGAGCCTCATTCTAGGCCCTAAACCTCCTGTGCTTGTTGCTCTCATGCAGGAGATGACAAGTCTGAATGCAGCTGGTGCTACTCAGACAAATGTAAGCTCACTCTGCACTCAGAGCACTTGTGTCCATTGTGGACAGTGTGCAGCAGCAGGGGCCTGCAGCTCACACACTGCTTTGCAGTGCAGCTAGCAGGCCCTCAGCATAATACTAATCACACACATGTGACATATTAGACAAACTTAAGTTCAGGTCTGCCTGCAAGACAATTCAGAGACATTTTAGGGAGAAATGTAGGCATAAGCTGAACCACATATCCATTTTCTAACTGGCTGGAGGAAAACACAGAACAAGAAGAGAGCGAGTACCAGCACAGTGTGGTTATACAGGAGGCACACGCAGACCACAAGAGACACTAAGCATAAATAAGAAAGACAATGTGACAGACTGTTGTCAATTGCCTGTCAAATAGTTGAATGGCCCATGGGAGCTAGTATTGGGAAAGAACTAGGAAAGTAAGGAATGAAACTCTTCTCAGGAACAGAAACACATCCTTTGATGCTCACCAGGTGTAACACACACAAGAGGCGTAACCAAGAGGAAGAAAAACAGCTGCCACTTCTCACCTGTTTCAGCACTCGGCGAATGGCTTCCTCCTCAGCCACTTCCTCATCACTGTCAGGGAGCTTGTAGGTTTCCAGTGTAACTGTAGGAGTAAGAAATGTGAAACTGTAACTCACACCTGCCTCAAGCCTTGCGCTCACTAATATACCGGAGACAATTCTTTGTGGTGTGAGCTGGCTGTGGCATTCTGGCTCTGACCTTTTAAGGTGCAGATTCCTCAAAAAGGATTTTACTATTTAATTTTAATCCTTGGAAGAGAGAAGGAAAAGACCCCCACCAAAGCCAGAGTTTTGGTTTTAAAAGTTTTGTTAGCCTCAGCAGGGCACACTAGAATCATCCCAAAGAAGGGTGCAAGACAAAGCAGTCTTACCTTACAGTCCCAGCCTTTACCCTCAACTTATCTCTCATATTGATTTCATGACAAACCAACCTGTACAACTTTGCAGACAGAACTAAATCTCAGTCTGTTTCTTGCAGAACAGAGAAATTAAATGGATAAACACTAATAAAGAATTTACTCTGTCACAGCAACTTAACTCCTCTCTTGGCACTGTATCCTCATCTGCTACCCACCTTTCTCTGGGTCCTCGCCTTTGAGTGCTGCCAGTCTCTTGGCAACCTGTAGGATCTTTTCCTGCCTAGTGTTCTCTTCCCGCAGCTCAGCAGCAGCTTCTGCCAGAAGTTTATTCTTCTCTTCCTCTAGGTGTTTTGGGTCCAGATTTGCAGGACAAACACTATCTTCACCTTCCCGATTGAGATCATTCAAACTTTGGCTACTAACAGCTGCAGACAGACACATGGAACACACTGGTGACTCAGCAGCAATGGTCCTTGGGCACAGAAAAAAAGACAAATAATGCTTGCTGCTCTCCATGAAAATGGATAACAAGAGAAAAAGACATGCCAGTAGGATCTTCACTGTACAGGAAGACAGAAAATCAGCTGGCCTACAGTGAGATTACAGAGAAAGCAGTGCAGCCAGGAAGATAAACAGAATGCCAGGTTCTGATGTTTTGTAGCAGTGCACAGGTACATTAGGAATAGCAACAACTGCTCCCCAGGGAGGAGTCACTTTAGAGAAACAGAGAATCTGAATAATACAACCCTGACGAGAAGGAACTCTCTCCACTGAGACCCAGTGTGGAGTTACATGGCTGCTCTTGGTCAGTGTGAGGTATTAGAAGGGGAAGATATGGACAAACTGGACACTCAGCTCACCTGTAAGTTACACAGGGAGGCACAAATTCCCTTCGCAGCATAGCACATATATTATTAGACACAAATAGGTATTTAAAAGCCAAAACAGATACCTTGAGGCTGAACTCTTGGTCTGTACTGCTCATCAATGGCAACCTCCTCAGACAGCTGAGTTAACAGATCATCTGTCTGCTGGATCAGACTTCGGGTATCGGGAGGTTGGTGTAGCTAAGAAACCAGGAGAGTGTGGGAAAAGGCAAATGAGAGGAAAGTGGCACACTCAATCAAAGGAGAATTTTGGCAACCAAGATCACCCTAGATGGGAGCAGCATACAAAGATGCCTCCACTGACACTGAGAATCTCAGTTTACAGTTATGTGGTGTCAGATTTGCAAGGGTTTCATTTTCAGAGGTGCTGAATGCACAGAGCTCTCAGAGCAGTCACCCAAACAAGGCAAAGGAGCACTGAATGTGTAGCAATACATGCTGCTGGGTCCCAACTCCAGCTCTGCCACTGCCTCCAGTGTGAACAAAGTGCCATTCTCAACAGTGCCAGCAAGCAGCCCCAGAGAGATCAATGACAAGGGCATGCAGCCAAAAGAACCATAAGGAAATTATATCTTGGGGGACAAGATCCCTTCTACAGGCTTTCAAGGCATATATCCTCTGCAACCTCAGACAAATCATGCTGGACTTCCACTTCTGGAAAAATTAACAGATTCTGCTGAGCTGGTATGCAGTAACAGCTAGAAGATGTAATTTGAAGGTAGGGCTGATAAACCTCCAATACAAACAGCTCTGAAAAACAATGACCACTCAGGCAACATAAATGAGTTGAAAGTAAAAAACCTTAGCATCTATTGTTAAAAATACACACGTGAACTACATCTGGTATAAAGGAACACATTGCATTCAAACTGAAGCATTGAACTGATAAAGGCTGGTGATTTGCTTCTGGAACAATGAACCAATCAGGAAACAGATTTCTGAAGGAAGCTACCTGGACACAAAAAAGCTGAAGAAGGAAGAATGGTTGAACTGCTATGACACCAGTTACTGTGTCAGCTCAGAATAAATTTCTGATTGAAGAGTTGAGGGAGCTTACAGGTCTGGGAGCTTGGGAAGGAGGATCTCTCCCCTGCAGGACAGCCAACCGGTCCTCCATTTCCTGTGTGGATGGAACAGGTCCTCGGTCATCCTCCTTCAGGGCTGCCAGCCTAGCTTCGATCTCTGCCTGAGTAGGGATGGACTCTGCAATTCACAGTAACCCAAGAGAGGAGATTATTCTGTTATTGAAAATGAAAAGCTGCATGTGTTTTTCCTTAAAATTGTATTTCTTTCTGGAATCAGACTCTGAACACCTGAGTAAAAACCTCACCCAGCTCTGACATGAATGAGGGGTCATACTGCAGTGACTCAGAGTCTACCCTGATGCTAACTGCTATCCCTTTCTTCCAAGTCCTTGCCTCCTTCACAGTTTACCTCCTAGCCATAACACAAGAATTAGGGTGATATAATCTGGAAACCAGCTGATTTAGGATTCTAGGGACGGGCAGAGAAATGAGTGTCATTTAAGCAGTTCATTCCATTGGTCCCACATCTCCTAATGCGCTTCCGGCCTTATCAGACTGAAACCCTCCCTTGCCACATAATGGACGAGAGGCAATGGCTGCAAGTTATTCTGGGGGAGGTTTAGATTGGATATTAGGAAAAACTGCTTCACAGAAAGGGTTGTCAAGCACTGGAAGAGGTTGTCCAGGGAAGTGGCTGATCATCCATTACCATCCTTGGAGGTATTAAAAAGATGTGTAGATGTAGCACTTTGGGATATGCTTTAGTGGTGGACTCGGCAGTGCTGGGTTAATGGCTGGACTAGATGATTCTACGATAACCACGTGACCACTCTGAAGAGTGATCTCTTTCTTTTAGAGACCACATAGAAGATCTAAAATAGTTTATTCTCATGCAAGCACCTCAAAGCAGTCCCAGGACCTGACAGCTGTGGACTGGAATGAAAATCCTTTTCCTTCTCTGTAACACAAAGCTTTTAAGAACACAGTCCCACAGAAAGTAGAACTGCTGTTGTTTAAGACAATGATTCACTCGGCAGTGCTGTCAAAATAGGCCACCCTGGCCTATTTTGGCCAAAGACTTTAATTTCATTCTGCTCCAAGTGGGTTTGACATAGGTTTTTACTCAAAAAAATGGAAAATGAGAAAGTGATTTTACAGGTAAGACACTACTCCAAAACTGAGTAGTAGTTTCAAGAGAAACCCCAAGAAGCAAAATTAAACTGGAACATTGATCTAAAATCCCTGCAGAAATTGGCCACTGGGGCAGTAGAACTTGGATGCACTGTCCTATTATAAGTCCTATTATAACCTCCCCCCAGATATCACAGCTTCTTAAAACCCAGCACTTCTCCCTTTCCCTCCAGGTTCCTTGTTTCCCAAATAGTAGTGCTCCCACCCACGGTATTGATAGTATTCTCTAAAACTCACTTGGTTTCCTTTCCTCCCTGAGCCTCTCCAGTCTCTCTGCAATAGCTCTATCCTCCTTTGAGAGCCCCTGGTATCTGCAGCCTGCTTGACCTGGGGGTTTTGCAGGGGCCTTCTGTTGGTCTTTCAGCTGGTTTTGTTTAGCCTCAAGAGCTGCTACACGCCTGTGACAGGAATGGAAAAAATACATGACAATTGAGAAGAGAGGTTTTAACTCAGAGATAAGAAAACATCCTCTGTGAACCCAACAGGCTAGCTGAAGAATTCCAGTGCAGGACAGAAATGAAACCACTATCTTCAATATCAACACAATAAAGTACTCCTAAGAGTAAGAAAAACCTTAGCTTCCAAGAACAGCACACCTGGCAGCACTTCCCAGGAGACAAGCAACAGCAACATTTCACCACAAGGTTCCTGTTTTCAAGCCAACTCTGATCAGCCACAGACAGTTGCAGGCAGGTGGCTGTTCAGGAGTCTATTCAAAACAGCATATCCTGCACCCCTCCAAACAAACTAACAACCCAAAGAGCAAGACAAAAGCTCCATCCTTAGTCTAACTCTGAACAAGCAAACACCCACAGCACAAGCCCCACTTCTGCTGGTATCCATTGGGGAAGAGAAGGGCCTAAAAAGGCTCATCTGCTCAACTGCTTGGCAAGTGCAACTCACTTTTTGTAGTTTTCTGGTGGTGACCATTTTGCTGAGCTGCTTTGAGATCCTTCTCTGAAAGAAAAAAATTATTTATTTAATCTCAAGATACTGACAATACTTGACAAGACTGACAATCACCTAGTCTCTCACCTCAGGAGGAATCAGGTGTTTCCTGACCTCTTGTTACAGCCTCTTAACCTCATTAAGACCGAGAGGAATCGGCTTATGCAAGGGATTAAGATAACATAGCTGTCCAGTACAGCAGGAGCCTTCATCTGTGTCTTTGGTGCAGTTGTTTTGCATCTGGACAGAATGTGATTTAATACGGTCACCGGTGATCCACAGGAGGTGGGGCTGAAATACCCTTGCCTCCCACAGCCTGCACCTCCCAGTTCAGACAGCAGGTAGGGAGTGCTTAGGTAAGACTCCCAGTGTAATTAGCTTCCATGCATCAGGACACTCTGGAAGGAGCTGGGGCATGCAACAAACACAGAATTATATAATGTACAAGTAAAACAAAGCATTATAAAAGTCATATAGTAACATCTTCCAGAACACCTGAACACTGCACACTACAAACATGTATAACTCATCTACTTTGCTGTGTTCAGGCTGAGGGACTAAACCAGACACATAAGTTAGTCAGCATACTTTATTTGTTCCTAGAAATCACAGCTAAGGCTCATATAGTAATGAGTGAATGCAACATTGTTGGAACACTTTCCACAGTTCTGAGGCTTCATTTCTGAAAGCAGCTTACAGGACTGCAGCCTATGTGTATTACCTGCAGACAGGATGCCATCCAGAGGGACCTGGACAAGCTCAAGAAGTGGGCCCTTGGGAATCTCATGTGGTTAAACGAGACAAAGTGCAAAGTGCTGCACTTGGCCGGGGGCAACTCCTGGTATCAACATGGGCTGGGGGACAAAGAGATCAAGAGCAGCCCTGCCAAAAAGGACCTGGGAGTGCTGGTGAATAGGAAGCTGGACATGACCCAGCAATGTGTGCTCACAGCCCAGAAAGCCAACTGGGCCCTGGGCTGTGTCCAAAGCAGTGTGGCCAGCAGGGCAAGGGGGAATTCTGCCCCTCTGCTCCTCTCTCATGGGATCCCACCTGCAGTGCTGCATCCAGCTCTGGGTCCCCGGCACAGGGTGAACATGAACCTGTTGGAGCAAGTCCAGAGGAGGCCACCAAGCTGATTAGAGGGATGAAAAACCTCTCCTACCAGGCAAGGCTGACAGAATTGGGACTATTCAGCCTGGAAAAGAGACCAGGGTGACCTAATTGCAGCATTCCAGTACCTGAAGGAAACTTCCAGGAAAAGACAGAGAAGGACTTTTTTAGAAGAGCGCATAGTGACAGGACAAGGGGAATGATTTTAAACTGTTTAATGGTTTAGATGAAACTTTAAATGGTTTAGATTAGATACTAGAAAAAAATTATTTACCCAGAGAGTGGTGAAACAGTGGTTCAGGTTGCCCAGAGAAGCTATGGATGCCCTATCCCTGGAAGTGTTCAAGGTCAGGTTGGATGGAGCTCTGAGCAACCTGGTTAGTGGAAAGTGTTCCTGCCCACAGCAAAGGGGCTGGAAATAGATGATCTTTAAGGTCTCTTCCAATCCAGGCCAATCTATGATTCTATAATCTACCTGCAACCCAATTAGGCAGCATTGTTTTTCTGCTGTAGCTCTCTAGTGCTGATATATTAAAATTATGAGAAAAAAAGACCCAGAACATCAAGACAGGTGGCCCTGTTTTCTTAATGGCAATGAAGTTGTGAAGGGAAATCAGAAAATTTCATAACTGAAAAGACTGAATACTGTCTTTCACTATTTTCAGCAGCCCATGAAGATGAAGACCTTCACTAATGAGGCTCTTCTCCTTTAGACACCTGCAGAGCCAGAAAATTCGCCCCTCACTAGTGAAAATTCCTTGCTATAGGAGAAAAGTAAGGAAAATGAACAAGAGAAAAAGTAGGACACAGAATAATTGGTTGACAGAGGGATTGTGATGCACACCTGTGTTCCTATGTTTCTTGTTCAAGTGTATAAACCTGCTGCTACTGAATTACATGTTTTGTTTTCAACAGGGAGTCTACTGGTTATGTTTGCAATTATTTTGTTTTCTTTTAAAAGCAAAAATTTTATAGATTTTGGGCTACAAAACTTTATGTCTTCAGGCTACACATAGCAGAGATTTATGTCTCACACAACAAGGAGCATTTATGTCATTGTTTGCCCAGAGAAGTAATAACACTTTGAACATCTCATCATCAGGCTACTCAACTATACACATCTGAGAAGACTGCCAGAACTGTTACACAGGTGTAGATTTCTGGGCAAAAATACAGTGTGGCTTAACCTTGGCCCATCTGAAAAGCTGTACACAGGAATTCAGCGTCCATCCACGAAGATTTAAACTTGATGCTTTCAAACGACTTTGTCCGCCAAAGAGAACAGGCACAAATCCCGATTCCTATTTTAGAACTGCACATCTCATATAACAACAAGTTGAGAGATGTCCTGTCTTGAAATTCCGGGGTACAGACAGCACCCCTGCACATATGGAAGGCAGAGCTCTCCTGCAGAAATCTGCACCACCACACGGAATGTAAACTGAAGGAAAAAAAAAAAAAGCAGGAAACTGTCCTTGGGTGAAGAAACACTCCCGTCTTACCCAGTTAGCTTTCCATGGCACTGCTTGCACACCTTCTGCTGAGTGTTTCCACACCGGGGAACAACAGCACTGAAGCTCCGGCAGCTCGAGCAGAAGGACCGTCCGCAGCTCTTGCAGCCACACTGCAGAGACAGGAGAGAGGGCCAGGACAGGGCTTCACCACCTCGCCACCGCACACCCCCACGGCTCGCCCAGGCACACGCAGAATAACGCCGGGGTCGTGCTGATTTT